>CACVCL010023407.1:0-17397 GCA_902729485.2 Mus minutoides
AAATGAAATTTTTATTAATTGTTTTATTTGTTTCCATTTCAAATGCTATCCCAGTTCCCGGGAATCCCTCCACCCAGACCCCCATCCCATCCCCTCTCTTCCCCTTCCCTTTGACTCTGTGAGGGTGTCCTTCCACCTATTCACCACCTCCCATTGACATTAGACAAGGCCATCCTCTGCTACATATGTGTCCTGGCTCCCTCCATGTATACTCTTCGGTTGGTAGTTTAGTTCCTGGGAGGTCTGGGTGGTCCAGTTAGTTGATATTGTTCTTCATCTGGTTTGCTTTTTAAAGAATTTGCTCCTAAATGTAACAACTAGGAACATCAGTTTCTCATAGATTATATGCATCAAGAATGTGGTGGTGGGACACTCAGAAGATAAGGCATAAGGATCATGAATCTAAAGCAAGGCTGGAAGAGAGAAGGGCGAGGGGAAGGCGAGAGAGTGAGGGGAAGGGGAGAGGGAGAGGGGAAGGGGAGAGGGAGAGGGAGAGGGAGAGGGGGAGGGGGAGGGAAGCTGTCTTAAAATAAGCAAGCCAGAAGTGAGTAAAACAAATTAGGTTTTAGCTCAAGGTTTGTCATGAAATTACATCTGAAGATGGACCAAGATGAAGGGGTCTCTGATCATTGCTCTCAGTTGCCTGGCAAACTTCATTTTCCCATGGATTGTTAAGATGAAGGTTTCTTATATATATCCCCATTGGTCCCTAGCAATAGGTCAGATTCTTTCTTCAGTATAAGCAAGCAGGGAAATGGGGGCAAAGGAAAGGGACACAGACAGAGAGACACAAAGAGAAACAGAAATATCACAGATTTGGTTTAACTGAGCCCTGAAGAGATTGTGTACCATGTTTAACGTTTTCCCTTTTATAGAAGCAAGTATACTACATACATGTAATCATACTGGCCAGTAGCATCTTCGAGGCTCCGTGAATAACAATAATCTACAACAGGACTAGAGAACCAGGGAACAGATAGGAAACTCTTCAGATGCAAGTCAGCAATATAGTCACTTCTCAGGAAACTGGATCCAGAACTTTTACAGATACCAAAACCCTGAAATGCTCAAGTCTCTTGAAGACAGTGGCATAATATTGACCTATAATTTATGCAATTTTCTGCTGTACTTTAAGTCATCCTTGGATTACCTGTAAGACCTAATGAACAAGTAAAAATAATTGTTACATTGCATTCTTTGGGGATGTAATGAATGACAGTAAACATCTGTACATGTTTAGTGCAGATGTATTTTTTCCTAACTACTTTAATGGAAAACGGCATCGTTGAATGCAGAAAGTTAACTATATCTACCAAATCTCTAACATTTTCTTGGTTCCTATGACATCCAACTGTACTTCTAAGAACAGTAAAGATAAGAAATATGTAGAGATATTCAAAAGGTATAGATGATGATGTAGGAAAGTGTACAGTGGCACAATGTTCCTTCTGTTTTTATTTTGTGGAACAACTTGAGGAGTATTAGAATTAATACCTCTTTGAAAGTCTGGTAGAATTCTATGCTAAAACTTCCTGGCCCTGAGCTTTTTTGGAGGGGGGGATGTTGGGTGTTGGGAGTCTTTTAAATAACTGCTTATGCTTTATTAGGTGCTATAGGTCTATTTCAGTTGTTCACTGGATCTTGATTTAACTTTGGTAAGTGTTACCTATGGAGAAAATTATCAATTTCTTTTAGATTTTCCTTTTTGTTAAGTACAGGTTTTTAGTTTATTATGTTTCTTTGGATTTCCTCCATACATATAGTTATGTCTGCCTTTCTAGTTCTGATTTTTTAAATTTGGATACTCTCTCTGGGTCCTCTAGTTACTATGGGTAAGAGTTTGCCTATCATTTTGATTGTTTTCAAAGAACCAACACTTTGTTTCATTGATTCTTTGTAGTGTTCTTTTTGTTTGTTTTATTGATTTCAGCCCACAGTTTGATTGTTTCTTGGCATCTATTTCTGTTGAGTGTGATCAAATTTTTTGCTCTAGAAGTTTCAGGTGTGCTGTTAAGTTGCTAGTGAAATCTCTCCAATTTTTAATTTAGATACTTACTATTCTGAAACTTTCTCTGAGCACGGCTTTCATTGTGTTACATAAAGTTATGTATGTTGTATATTCATTTTCATTGAATTCTTGGAAGTCTTTACTTTTCTTCTTTCTGTCTTGACCTTTTTTTTTTTTTTAGGCTTACAACACAAACTGCTCATTGGGTTCCCAAGGGAGGAGCTAGAGAATGTACCCAAGGAGCTGAAGGGGTCTCCAACCCTATAGGTGGAAGAACAATATGAACTAACTAGTACCCCCAGAGCTCGTGTCTTGACCAATTTTGATTCAGTAGAGAGTTTTTCAGTTTCCATGAGTTTATAAGTTTTCTGTTATTTCTGTTGTTGATATTCCACTTTAATCATTTATGGTCTAATAGGATGAAGGACACTATTTCAATGTTCTTGTGTTTGTGGAGACTTGTTTATGTCATGGTATGTGGTAAATCTTGAAGAAAGTTCCATGATATGCTGACCCAACATATTTGTAAATATATGTACATATCTGTAAATAGGTTAGGTGCATTTGTTTTACAATGTCTGTTAGATCCAGTATTTCTGTTTAATTTTTATCTGGATGAACTGTCCATTAGTGAGAGTGGTATATTGGAGTCTCCCACTATCAGTGTGTGATGACCAATATGTCATTTAATCTGTAGTAGTGCTCCTTTTACAAAGTTGAGTGTCCTGTGTTTGGGACATACAAGAATTTGAAATGTCATATTCATGGACTTTTTCTTTAATGAGTATGTAGTGTCCATTCCCATCTTTTCTGGTTAGATTTGGTTTGAAGTCTATTTTATTAGATATTAAAATCGCTACACCAGCTTGCTTTTTAGGTTCATTTCCTTGGTATTTCTTATCCCAAACGCTTTGCCCTGAAGTAGTGTCTCTTCTTGATGTTGAGATTCAGCAAAAGAAGAGATCCTGTGTTCGCATCTATTCTGCGTGTCTGTATCATTTTATTGAGAAATGGCCATCATTGGTGTTGAGAGAGATCAATGACTGACCTTTACTGATTCCTGTTACTGTGTTGATGTTCGCTTTTATTGGTGGTGTCCGTGATAGTGTGCATGTGTGTGTGTGAGTGCTTGTGTGCATGTGTTTCCCTTCTTTTGGTTTTGCTGCTGTGAGCTTATCTATTTTCTATGTTTTCATGGATTTAGCTAATCTCTTTGGGATGGAGTTTTCCTTCTCATACTTCCTTTAGAACTGGTTGGTAGATAGATATTGCTTAAATTTGAATTTATAATGGGATACCTTATCTTCTCCATTTATGGCTGTGGTTCTCAACCTGTGGGCCACGACTCCCTTTGAGGGATGTTGAAGGACCCTTTACAGGAATCATTTAAGACCATTAGAAAATACAGATATCTATATTATGATTCACAACAGTAGCAAAATTACAGTAGCAACAAAAATACTTTTATATGTTGGAGGTTACTACAAACATGAGAAATTGTGTTAAAGGGTAGTGACAATAGGAAAGTTGTGAACCACGTGTCTATGGTAATTGAAGGTTTTGCTGGGTATACTACTGTTCATGTTTGTAGGCATAATTTTTTTGCAACCTCCTTTAATAAGGGCTTAACTCCCCTGTAGCCCACCACCTACCAGATGTAGTAGAAAACAAAGGTTATTAGGATACCCGGTAAGTGGATCTGTTTAGAAGCAGTTCTTTAGGATGATTCAAATCTTTGTTGTCCTTGGTCCAGCCTACTAGCAAACAGCAAACATGAATCAGCACCTACAGTCCAGTCTACCTGGCAGACACCACACACGAATTAGCAAGGGCAGCTCAATCCACAGGAAGCCATGAGGGTTGCCAACAGGCCTGAGTCTGTAGAAGTAGCAAGAAAACATAGGAATCTCACAAGAAGTACTTTGACAACTTTCTATCTATGATGTCACTACAAGTGAAGCTCAACAACACAGTGTTAGGCGAACCAATACACGCTGTGTTGTCAGCAAAGACTAGCAAACCAGAGCTCAAACTTCCACTGTCTATGGGGTCATATTTATATTCTTTCTAAATATCACAGATCATTCCATGTATCTGCTATAGCAAAACACACTTTCTCACCCGTATCTGCTTCAGCAAAGCATTCTTTCATGTGCCTGCTTTACCAAAACCTCCTTTCACCTGTGTGCCCTAGCAAAACATCCTTTGACACAACTAACTTTCAAGAGAAACCCGGAGTTCTCACTCCATAGGCCTATGACTTAGAGTTTTCTCTATTGAGAAGTCCGGTGCAGTTCTAACAGGTCTGCATTTGTATGTCACTTTTTTCTTTTTCTCTTGCAGCGTTTAATATTCAGCCATTGTCCTGTATGTTTAGTGTGTTGACTATTTTGTTGCTATGGGTGTCCATCTCTGATCCAATCTATTTACTGTTCTGTATGCTTTATGTATGTTTCTAGGCAGCTCCTTCTACAGGTTAGGGAAATTTTTTTCTATGATTTTATTGAAAATATTGGTCCTTTCAACTGGGATTCTTCTCTTTTCTCTATTCCCATTATTTGTAAGTTTAATCTTCTTTTCATATTATTTATTTGTTTCTAATACAGTAAAGTTATAATCAATGTTTTGTGTCAGGAATTTAAAAAATAGTTAACATTTTCTTTGACCAATGTATCCTTTTCTTCTTTCATATCTCCAATGCCTGTGATTCTTTCTTCCATTTTCATATTCTATTATTGAAGCTTGCATCTATAGTTCCCGTTCACTTATCTAAATTTTTCCATTTCCACAATTCCCTCAGTTTGCGTTTTCTTTATTACTTCTATTTCCATTTTCACTTCTTGAACTTTATTCAACTCTGGTTTTTTCTTGGCTTTCCTTAAGAAATTTATTCCTACCTTCCTATTGTTTGTGTTTCCCTTGATTCCTTTATGTTATTTATTCCTTTCCTCTTTAAGGATCTTGACCATGTTTGTATAGGTCTTTTTCTCAGGCTTCAACTTCAAATATTCAAGTTGGAATATTCAAGGACTTCTGTGATAGAAAGATGGCCTTTAGTGAAGGCATACTTCCCTAGCTGATGTTATGTTCTTATGCAGGTGTATAGGCATCTGGATTTGGAATAATTATAAGCCTGGGTGCTGACTTTAGGATTTGTCTTTGTTGGATGGGTGTTTTGTTCTTTGTTTTTGGTTTCCTAACTGGATTTTGTGGAGTGTTATGGTTGCGTGTTATGCATTTTTCTGACCTGCTCAGCTGGTATGCTCACAGAGATTGTCTGCTGGTATTGGAGGTTGAGATATAATGATGAGTTGTAGTTGTGGGGTCAGGACAGAATAATCTGTGAGAACCAAACAGGTTGTAGATAGGGAGGAAGGGAAATTCCAATTGGTGTTATATTGCAGAGCTAGAGAGCCAGGGACAAGACTGAGTGATTAGGCCTGAGGAACAGAGGCAGAAAAGAAAACATCTGTAGGTAACTGACCTGGTTTTCTGGTAGACATGGCCTCAGTATCATTGTTTGAAACATGAAAAAAAATGAAATTTAGACTAACTAGTATACAAGGAAAGTTCTAGAATGCTTAGAACAGTTCTAAAACTTTATTTAAAAAATTCAATTTTTCCTCCAAGAAAAGCCAACAAATGAGACTTTCTTAATTAAATATTTATCTTTCTTCATCTGGTCATAAAATGATGTGACTTTAGTATTTAGTATTTCTTCTGATCTATATATGATGGCTTATTCTGGTTTGATTGGAATTCTATCTTATCATTTGTTGGTAAGAAAGAATGTTATATTGAGATACACGTGTCTAGTGTTAATGTCCCAAATCCCTGTAAGTATGGCCCTCCTTCAATGGTCTTTTTGTGTGAAGCATGTCTATGGTGACACTCACATATCTCTAAAACCTCTTCATAACATAATCCTATTTAACACATGCCATTGTTAAATAAGAAAATTCAAAACAGAAGATATTTTTGAGACTATGTTCTATCTCATAAATTAACTGAGGTTTGAGCTAGGTAGTTATTTTAAAAATAACATTTAAGATTTATTCTGAGAATTTCATACATGCATATACATTTTTTATCATGTGTATCCCACTCCCCCTTTATGTCCTCCATTTTGTTTGATTGTTTAATTTGCTTGTTTATAAGCCACTAAGTCCAATTATTGCCATCCATATATACATCCCCTAGTGCATAGTCAATCTACTGGGGACTCTATCCTTAAAATAAAGGTTTAAAAAACCTGATTCTTCATCTATTAGCAACTATCAACTCTCAGTAGTGCTTCAGTTACAGGTAGGGGCTCATTTGTTCCTCCCCCCATCCTATCAGCAGAAAATGAACAGACTTCATCTAGTAAATGTTGTAAATCCCTTAAGAAGTTTCATTCTTTGATATACACTCATTTGAAACATTAAAAATAAAGTTTAATCTGGAATTCCACAATTACACTATTATGATGGTTTTTAGTAGCTAGTCCATGGCAATATATCTCTGAGCATGTTTATTATATTTTAAAATTTGGATCTGAGTCTATCCCAAGCTTAATGCTGACATTCACAAGGGCTTGCTGGCTCTATCTCAGGCTGGAGAAAGCTCTTATTGTGGTCAACTCAACAGAGCCAACTATTAATAATGTCAGAATACCATTCTGCAAAGCAAGGCAACACTTAGTCAAAGTGATTCGTATTAGCTGAGCGGGGGCAAAGAAATCTGAACAGGCTATTTCAGAGTCTTGGGCAGCCATTGAATCCATTGCTCTTGTGAACACAACAGAAAAAAAAATCAGGGTTCATGATCCTGGCTGTTCAGACTTCTTGGTAAATGTTTCACTGTGTCCCCAGGAGAAGACAGAGTGTTTTAATGTGGGAAATGGAACCTTCTGTGCTGTCTGCTCTGGAGAAAGGAATGTGGTTTCTACAACATTACTTTTTGAACTTCCTGCACTGTATTTATATAATTCTGACTCTTTAAAAGGCTAAACAGTGTTATGACTAAACCAGGCACTGATAGACCGAGTTTGCTCTGGGAGAGAAATGTTCTTTACCAGCCATGTGCTGTCTCCTTTGTGTGATACATTCTTTCCCTTCTGTGTTTTTTCCCTGTGTTCTGCAAAACATTGACTACAGGGCATTAGCCATGGAAGTCATTCTAAACATTTCACATGGCTCATGGGTCTACCAACAATGTCTGTGAAGTTTGAATAGTAAGACAATCATATGTCATGTGACATCCAGGAACACTTGTGTCATTGAAAAAAACACATTAATGAATTTTTTAACATTAGCATATGCATGAGGTCATCTTTATTCACACAAATAAAAAATGATGTGAGAACAAGATGGAGTAGGCTTTTCAAATTTTTAGAAAACCTTTAGTCCCTAGAAAGAAGAATATTTTATAAACAAGATTACAATGCCTGTGTACAAGATGTGTCTAACTACATTAGAAGTTCAGTAAAGAAATGCTGTCATACGTAATACAATCTTTATTTGCTTTAAATAAAGGGAAAGAGAGCTGATGAGTACAAAATATGCACTATGTTCAAGGTATTACTACACTCTTTAAATCTATCGTGGTCTTTGACATATATGTGTCTGTATACATACATGTTAATATATTCAAATCCAGAGATTTTTTTTCATGTTCTCTAAAATCAAGAGGCTATTACATCTACAAAGATAGACCTACATCTTTGGGTTACTGTGTCATGTGGTTCTCCCCTCTAAATTATGCATTTTTATTAATCATATTTATTTCATGACAATTTCATACATGTACATATATATTCTTAACCATTTAAGAGTTTATTTTGGATTTTAGATAATGAAAGGTCACATGTTAATTTTACATTGTGCAATCTTAGAAGAGTGTCTTTAAAGGTCTCAAATGGTAGAATAATTTGCTTAATCTTTTATGAACAGAAACTCATGGGGAAGTGGCCCTGATTTTCTTTGATTCTAAATATGATAGTTTTGAAAGACTTTAAAAGAGATGAAAAGGACTTTGTAAGAGAACAATAAAGGAACCTGTTTGCTCATTTAGCTTAAAATAAACTTTGATAGGACAAGCAGAAACCTAGGGAAATTTACTTTGACTCCAGAGTTTAAAAAATGATCATACTGCAAGTTTATTTTCCATAGGGTTTTCTCCTACAGATTCTTCTCCACAATGGATTAGCTACAGACATTTGAAGTCTTACTGTTTAAAAATCCTTGAATTATTTCTGTTTAAAAATGTCAATGGGTATCATAGGAAAAGTACATTTCTTTCCCCCTGTAACTTCAAAACAACTGAGCAGAGCCTTTGGAAAGAACCCAAGAATTGAATGTTTTAGCTTTAAGGTCTTCTCTGAAAGAAACGAATGAGTCTTTTTTCACAATTAATTATTTCAAGTTGCAGTTCTGTGACTCCCTGCATTCTATGATATTAAGACTAATGTTTCAAGAATAAATAAGCATAAATTTTCTTTTTCAGTTGTCCCTTAAATCTGAAGCTAAAGACGTTAAATGAATATAAAATGTCTATAAAGATGAAATGCTGTGTGCCTGTCTACCTGTGTGTCTGTCTCTGCCACCCAACTGCTGAGATGAAAGACATGCTCCACCATGCCCAAGACTGCATTTATAATGGCTGCCTTCCTCAAGTTTGTGTCAGTGAATGACAGCTCTCAATAATCTTATAATGAAATTCAGAAGGATGTAGTGGAGATGGAGAGATAATCACAGTTATCAAGGCAGGGTGATGGGGTACTTAGCTCTTCCAAGTTTTAGTGTCTGACATAGAGAGGGATACAAGACAAATGTTTGTGGCCTTCTGCTTTTGATGTTGTGTCTGTCTGGCACATCTTGGGAATGCTATCTTGGCTTCTTGGACTCTAGAGATTCCTACCCTATGTAAGTGTGAGTATTCTCCAGGGCTGCACAAGTCACTAAGGAACACATTGCTCTGGTCACTGTGTTGGAGCATTAGCCTTCTTGGGAAAGATGAGATAGGGAAGGATATTAAATTTTCAAGGCAGATTTTAAATAAAAACTGATTTATATAATTACTCTTTAGAGTTTAAATGTATTCAGGGGACTCGTTTTCATCTTTCTCCTATTGGTAGAGTGAATGCTGTAGATAGTTTATAAGAACAAAACACACCCCCTTTGTACTTCCATTCAAAAGTAACTCTTTCTTTAATGCACATGTGACTCTGGTGTGTGTGTGTGTGTGTGTGTGTGTGTGTGTGTGTGTGTGTGAAGGAAACTTGTAGAGATAAGATGAACAGTAACTAAGAGTTAAATGTTGACTCAGATGATAGCAGAAGGTTACCAGAAGGAAAATAAGGAAGAGCAGATTAGAGATTTATAGAGGAAAACACGCTGTTTGCTTATTTTCTGAAGCATTCCTTTTATTCTCTGATAAAGCCAACCTTGTGACAATGGTTTTACCGGGACATACTATAACAGCAGTTTTATGGGAACAAAGGTACTTTTAAAACATTGATTAAACAATTCTATAGTTTCAAAGAAAGTGAACTGAATATTATATTTTTTGTTGTGAGGTGAAGGTAATAAATATAAATAAATTTTAGTTGTATTGTTAATAACCAGATGTTTTGTGATTATGTGGATATAAAAGAGCAATATGTTTTCAATATATTAATTTTTAAAATATATCAATGATAATCTGACATTACCTAGGCTACTAAGAGACATAAATTGAAAAAGTCAGTTTCAGCTTTCATTATTTAACAAGGTAAATAACAGCAGAGTAAAAAGAGACACAGCTAAGAAAGACATGACAGCAACATGCTGCCTAGGGTGCTTCAATATCAAACATGACCATGAACAAATCAACTTGCCCTATTGAAACTTTGATTTCTGATATATAGAAGAGTTTTATAATGTATACCACACCCCAGTACAGGGAAATGCCAGGGCCAGGAAGTGGGAGTGGGTGGGTTGGGGAACAGGGAGAGGGGAGGGTATAGGGGGCTTTGGGGATAGCATTTGAAATGTAAATGAAGAAAATATCTAATAAAAAGTCTTAAAAATAAAAAAATAATAATGTATACCATGGAAAAAGAAGCACTATTACATCCAAAATGAAATACCTGGAAACTTAAGAAATTGAATTTTCTTTTCTACTTTTCAGCATCAGGGACAGTCTGTGATAGCTAGAATTACAGACTCCTAAATCAAGCATCCTGTATGGGTTAAACCCACATGACACTCCACTCTGCTTCTCTGTCATCTTTTCCGCAACTCCATGCTTCTGACACACTATACTAGTGACTTCCCAAGAAAATACATCACGTTCTCTTGGTCACTTTCTCTCGTCACATTGAGACTCTGTTCTCAGTAATGATGCAATGACACTTAGCCAGAACCTCATGTCCAGACCAAAGCAAGCCATTGCTTTTGATGGTTGTTGTTCTTTATTTTTCTGAGACAGAGTGACCTGATGTTTCCTATTCAGCCTAGACAAGTCTTTAACTCAAGGCAGGTTTCCTGCATCATGTTCCCAAGTGGTTATAGACATGTGTTGAATCTAGCTCTTTTGATGAGACATAAATTGTGTCTGTTTACAAAATCTCAGTTTCCTCATCCATTAATGAGAACAACATTACTCCTATGGTTGTTCTGAATTAACATGTAATTTTTTGATTATTTGTAATGGTTATTGATTGCTCTTTTTCTGCCTCATAAAAATCTAAATGTCTAAAAAAATAAACTATTATGCAATTAGCATGCCTTGTCTGTATTATATGTTTATCTCCTTGTTAGGAATTGGCCATTCAGCCAGTAATCCTTCTCCATCAGCTCCTACTGTAATTAGACCATGTGAATCCTGAAAGGCAATGCTCTTGAATACTCTTGTGCCTTCAGCACCTATGATGTAGATCAACTGAGTACTGAACAGACATCTGGTTATTTTACCCTATGATCCAACATGAGAAAGAATAAGAATCCTGTTTTGATCCAGAGATAGAATTTATAGTCAACCTGGATGATTTAGGAAATGTTAACAAATTATGAACTTCAACTTATTTTAATATTTTTGTCATTTAAATAAAACTAGGCAAGTGCTGGACTGGATCTGGAAGATTCTCTAAGGTCTCATCGTTAGCGTCTACTAAAGCTTGGCCCTATTGAGAGATGTTGGAACCGATAAGAGGTAGTCATATGTTGAAGAGAACAAAGATCACTGGGGGTACACCTTTCAAGGGAACCATGGGCTCTCAGCTCTTTCCTCCTTTTCTCTTTTGCTTCATGAAGTGAATTCTACGTGATTCTTTTGTGGAGTACTGATTCTCCACAGACTAAAGTAACTGATCAATTAATCATGGACATAACACTCCAAAATTGTAATCCAAAATAAACCTTTTCTCTTGATAAATTGATTAGTCTCAATAATTTGTTATAGTGATGGAAAAACAATGAGGCAGGTTTGACTTCTTTCATTCCTGAACCCTACTTTTTAATGACTTGTCCTTTATAAACTAAATTCTATGGGTTTCTTTATCAATGAAACAAGATAACAAGATGTATGCCTGTGTGCTTTCTTTTGCATATAATTGATGACACTAACATAAATTGGTAATGAGGTTTTCATGTGCTCAAAGCAGCCCCCCCCCAAAATGCTCAGGATTATTTTCTAAGCAGCGAAGAAGCTAAAATCTAGCAAGAGGCTAATCTCACAATGAATATACAGTTTTTTATTACAAAACAAGAGGCTCATACCTCTTATTATTTGCAGTATGAGACTCTAATTAAATATAATAATCTTCATTTCATGAAGAACTCATTAAAACTATTGTTTGTTTGTTATTGCGGATCTCTTCTGTGCCTTCTGCCTTCTATTATCTTCTTTATAATGTAAATGTTTGTCTAATCTGCTATCCCCTGCATTGGCCACAGGCAACTGGAAGAGGCACAACACTTCATCCATCCTCTCTCAACTTTCTACCATTTGGTTCCTACTTTTGATGACCAAATATCTTTCTCTTGGGGAATTATAAATCCTCAACTCAAGTGCTATAATTAGGAAGGAGCAAGATGGGGACATTCCTGATATTAAAACAAGTGCATAGTGTGGCCACAGGAAGTGGCACTATTAGGAGTTTTGACCTTGTTGGAGGAAGTGTGTCACTCTGGAGTTAGGCTTTGGCATCTTCTATGCTCAAGCTATGGTCAGTGTGGTCCGCAGTCTCCTTCAGCTGTTTTCAATAAAGATGTCCAACTCTCAGTTCCTTCTTCAGCAACATGTTGTCTGCCTGGATGCTGCCATGCTTCCTCTAATGAAGATAATGGACTGAACCTATGAAACTGTAAGCCAGCTTCAATTAAATGGTTTACTTTATAAGAAAAAAAGTCGAACAACAACAACAACAACAAAAAACCCAAATTCATAGTAATTTTGTCTGGTGTGACGACTCAAATACTCAATGAGATATATGGTTTGACTGCACAATGAAGCATTATGGTATAAGTAAAATAACATAAACTTATTAAGAAGATAAACCATTTTCATAAAATAAGGATAAAATATAAATAAATAAATTTATTTTAAAATTTTATTATTAGCATATACAGTTTTTCAAATGGTTGCAAATATATAAAATTTGTGATAGTTTTTTTAGCTGAGTTTTTCTTCATTTAAAATTTTATTTTTGAGATTATAATATAATTATATTTCTGTTTTCCTGTTCCTTCTTCCAAACCCTTCCCTATACCTCTCCCCATTTCCTTTAAATTCACAGCCTCTTTTTTTTTCACTAATTGCTATTATATGGTATATGCATATAGATATATATTCCTAATTATAAGGTGTTCAGTCCATATACTATTACTTCTATGTCTGTTTACAGGGTTGACTGTTCAGTATTGGATAGCCAATTGGTGTGCTACAGTTAAAATCAGTGTCAGTTTTTATGAGTCTTATATTGAGCAAAAACAAGAGATCATGCAACACCTCTCCTAGATCTTTGAGCAAGTTTTCTTGCTTCAGTGATTCAGCCTCAAGTAGGTGGCTTTTGCTCCTGCAGTGATTTAGTCATTTGTTATTAAGCAGATCTTAAAGTAATAAAGAAGGTTAACAGTGTAAAGTAAATAAACTTACAGCAGAAGATACATGTACCCAGAAAGTTCAACAATTTAGAATATTTTTCTGATTTTTATTTTAAGTCCAAGAGTAATCTGTATTGATTACAACAGGAAGCTAGTTATTCCAAGCTGGAGAATGTATGTGTGTGGGAAACCTATCTTATATCTAAAATGACCTTTGAAGAGATTGCAACATGCTTACCATTGCTCTCCCTGAAGTCTCCAGAAACATTTTTGTTAAGTTATATGTGCAAAATCATTGAATCCTTAGAGAAGAGTGTGTATAAAAATTTTAACTGAAAACTCAACACGAAGCAATTTTATATATAGCAAAATTAGTTGCATAATCAGCCTTGATAAACCATTCTTACGATTCTTACTTTATATTTATTGTTTACTTATCAGCCTTTAAAATTTATCGTTTCATTTTCTTTGATAAAATAAACAAGTAACTCCCCCCCCCCCATTTGAACAGGCCACTCAAGGAAACACCCTGTTCTTTCTTAAAGGCCAACCTGTCACGAGGAAGTTTAAGATCTCAGTATGACAGGGTCACCAGCCCTCACCTTACCCCTTTAGTGATCACAGGAGTATTGTGACAGCCAAGAAAACAAGCTGAATTATTGTGGAATCTCCTCTCTCTCTCTCTCTCTCTCTCTCTCTCTCTCTCTCTTTATTAGATATTTTCTTCATTTATGTCTCCTGTCTCTTGTTCTATACTTAAAGCCAGTTTCTTTTTCACTAAATGAAAGGAACTAATGTGTGTGTGTATGTGTGTGTGTGTGTGTGTGTGTGTGTGTGAGAGAGAGAGAGAGAGAGAGAGAGAGAGAGAGAGAGAGAGAGAGAGAGAGAGAGAGAATGTTGGAGACTGACAGTGGCGAGGGAAAGGAGATAAAAGGGGAAAAATGTAAACTGGCAACTGGCAACTGGTTAATTAAAGTAGTAATGATGTCAATCCCTTTGCGCTGGAAATAGATCCTCCATTGTGTGCAGTTTCAGGGAGTGAAGATCCGCTGATAAGACTGCGGGGCTGCAGTTGAGCATAGATGAAAGCTTGCCATGTGTGGCCAAGTGGGAGGCAACCGTGGTAAGACCGGGCAGGAGAGAAATAACTCATTTGGAGTCTGGCATGATGACGGTGCATCTCTTTTGCAATGGTTTCTTTGTCCTGCTTGAATTATGGGAGTTTGATCTTGCTTTCTGCCTTTTGGTCCAGA
Source organism: Mus minutoides (assembly GCA_902729485.2). NCBI lineage: Eukaryota > Metazoa > Chordata > Mammalia > Rodentia > Muridae > Mus > Mus minutoides. Next base: position 14,328 of record CACVCL010023407.1, read on the forward strand.
CGATGTTTTGATCACTTCTATCAGACATCCATTTATCAAGACCAGCATTTACAATTCCGGCTCAGCAGAGGCTGCTGTGAGTCTTTTGAGATCTCAGAAGGCGCAGGATGCATGCGGAGCCATGCCACGTACCAGCATTCATAGAATTTTCCAAATTCCACAGACTGGCCACGGTTAAGTGTCATAAGACAGCATTTGACTTTCTACCTGTGACTCAGTTTGCCACACGGCACCAGTGGTCTCTCTTAGAAGCTAATTTGGTTAAAACAGAAACTAAAACTCTCAACAAGACAGAATGGTACAAAATACTTCCACCAAAAATTTTATAGTGTATTTCCGTTAGAGGGAGGGATGTTTGGCATTTCCTTAGATACTACAGGGAAAGAGAGGAGACAGTTGAATCAGGAGATCTTGCAGTACATTGTGCAGAGGATTATGATTAAGACCTCTTAAGTAAACTGTGCTGCGGCCACCCTGACGTTTTGTTGTTTTGGCATCCCAAATGCTTTTGGAAATTGAAAACTCAAACTACTGGCCTATGACACCCCAGTGAAGCAGCCGTGCACGAAAGGAAACCTGGCACAATAAGAATAAATAATAATTCGGCTTAAAATGGATGTGAACTGTCAAAAGAAGGGTCCCTTGCAGACAAGCCTCAACCACCCCGGACCTTTGCAACCCTCCTGCTTTTCCTTTCTCTCGCCGACAGTTCCCTAGAGGTTTCTGACATCACGCATGGTAGCTGAGCCCTTTCTGTCAGTTGTCCCCAGTTGCCTCTCTACCAGTGCTTGTTTGCAAGGCCTTTATCTTCAAAAGTTTTTATAGCATCCTCACTTGTGATGAGAAAAGTTATATTTTTGCTTAAAACCACCCACTTTTTTTTTTTTCTTTTTGAGACAGTCTCTCTAAATGTCCTGGAACTTGCCAAATAAGCTAGGCTGTCTGGCTGTTAAGTCCAGGATTTGTCTATCTCTGGCTCCTTGGGTCTGGAATGACAAACATCCGCGTTCTAACATTGTGCTTTTCTGAACATGGGCTTAGAGGACTGAACTCAGATGCTTCTTGTAAGTCGAGGACTTTATGAACTCAGCAATCTTTCCAGCCCTGAGATGCTTTTTTTTTTTTTTTCCAGTGAAATTGGATTGCTACAAGCAGTAAGAGGAACACTTGGAGTCTTGGGGACATGCACTCCATTGTATACTTTCTTTCTCGGGAAAACCACTTGGTAACAGCTAGATCAAGGGCACACAATGAGCATGGGTTGTTTAAAGTGACAAGAAAACGTGGCTGGTGGGGTCCAACTCTGTAGCTTATTGTGACTACTCAGTGTTGAAAACTTAGCAGCTGACTCTTGTACCTGGTGAAGAAGTCCTTCCCTTACTAAGGGACACTAGCTAAAGGGAGGCTTCAGTTACAAGTCTTTTTCTGACAGTTTTTCTTCACCTTTATAGAACATGTTTTTTGTTTTGTTTGTTTTTTTTTTTCAATTCTTTTTGTTCATAAAAGGAAGTAAGAGGTCACTGATACCCATGTTAAGTTTTGTTTTATTTGAGACACAGAAATGTTCAGTTGTCCGTGTAATTATTAAATTTTTAGTTCTGGGCTGGAGAGATGGCTCAGTAGTGGTTAAGAGCACTGATTGCTCTTTCAGAGGTCCTGAGTTCAAATCTCAGCAACCACATGGCAGCTCACAACCATCTGTAATGAGATCTGATACCCTCTTCTGGTGAGTCTGAAGACAGCTACAGTGTAATTATATATAATAAATAAATCTTAAAATTTTTTTTAGTTCTGCATTAACCAAATATCAACTATCTGAAGCTGCCTAATTCAGTGTTTGATATCATAGGATAGGATAGGATAGGATAGGATAGGATAGGATAGGATAGGATATCATAGGTTGATAATCATATGGTGCTTTGAACTTCAAGGCACAAGCCCTCCCAGCTAAATTCTTAATGTTGGATACAGAGCCTCTTCTTGAGCTGTCCTTAGCAAAAGGCCTTCTTGCCATATCTGCTCTTACCCACAAATACGAAAGCAGATAAGATTCCAGTGAGCTGGCTTCAACTTGAGGATAAAGCTAATCCTAGGAGTCGTGGGAGATACCAGATTTCTTTCACAGACAATAAATATGAAGGTCTGTGATCTCATGGGGTTCAGATACCTAGCTGCTATGGCCTTCTGGCTCTCACCAAGCCTGATCCATGAAGAGGAACACAACTTCCATCTTGTTTGGACAATTGTGTTGGGGGAACCTCTTGGTCTAAACCCTAATGAATGCACTCTCACTGAAGGATGTGGAAGTAGGCATTTGTATAAGTGACTGAATGGGATATCGACTTACATATAAGATAATTCCAACTTATACTTTCACTGTATCATTTTTTATTGGTATCTCATAATGCCCAGCCCCGTCGGTGTGAATTCTAATTTTCCAGCAATAGTTTACTCAGATACTGTCTACTTAGATGTTCAGACTGACATCGCTTCTTTTCCTGAGCCCATCCTCTATTATCTAGGCTGTTTCTGACAAGATTAAACCTTCCCTCAAGGACTGTATTATCATTGTGTATTTGGCTATAGATGCTACTTGTGACTTTGGAAAAAGAGTGATAGTCTTACTAATTTTTCTATTTCCATGATATCTAGAGGAAATGTGTTGTATGTAATAGGCTCTGGGTAACCCAATATATTTGTGGGTTTCTCAGTGGGTCTATGGTTACTCCATTTACTTATCAGGCTCAAGTAACTATTTTTTCTAGTCTACAATACTATATTCATTCTTTTTACTGATCAAAGAGAAGAATAATTGTTATGCTACTGATTGAAACAGAAGCTTATCCTGTATCTTTGTTTTTCCAATTAAAAAAAATCTCCACCAGCTTTGAAAACATATGCCAGGAAAAGCAACTATTGTTAGGTTAAGATAATTATGATTTTATGATTGCAATAACTGGTTTAAAAGAAATTTTAGGTGCTCCTGTTCTATTTTTCTCATAATAGAGCTGTGGTCTGTTTCAGTCTGATGTTTTCAGGACCTGGTATATATTTTTATTTCCCTCCATGA
>CACVCL010023408.1:0-17347 GCA_902729485.2 Mus minutoides
TTGTGGGAAGTTTGGTAGTGCTCAGCCATTGAGTTAATTAAGGCATATTAAAATATAAATGTTGCAGGTGTATTTCTTTCATTCATGAATCCAGAGCACTTAGGCAAATGCAGAGTCACGTGCACACCCACCAGGATCATAAAGCAGACATTAAATGGTTTCTAATGCAAGTTGATATATGTATTTATATACAAAAATCATACAATTTAACATTATATATATATATATATATATATATATATATATATATAAAATTGATTATCACATATAATACCACCTCTGCTTCCTTTTTCTTCCAGCCTCTGTCTATAAATATATAGATAGATAGATACATGATTGGTAGACAGATCTCTCTCTCTCTCTCTCTCTCTCTTTCTCTCTCTCTCTCTCTCTCTCTCTCTCTCTCTCTCTCTCTCTCTCTCTCTCTCTCTCTCTCTCTCTCTGTGTGTGTGTGTGTGTGTGTGTTGAGTACTCTTCTAGACCTCAGACATCCAAGGATAAGCAAGATGCTTGAGACTTCTTCAATCACAGAACCTAAAGCATGGCACAAATCAGCATGTGCTTAGCAGCAGGAAACCGTGAATCGGATACCTAAGGTTTCATGGTAATATATTGGTGCACATACTAAAATGTCCAGAGAGACAAAACTCTTGGGACTCTGCCATCTGGGACTTTCTAGTGGCTACCCTTATTTCTTCTTCCCCCAGTGCTACACATCTACTTTCAAATTCCTGACCATCTGTACTTCTCCCCCACCTCATCCCATATCTGAACTAGCCTCATTTTTTCCCTCGTCTTCCTCTCACCATCACAGATCCCTTTCTGCCTCTACTTCCAGGAGATCATACCCTTCTCATTTTTAAGTACAACTGTAGCATCTTGGGTTTCATATGGTCTGTGAGAATTTCTTCATCCCCTAAATAATAGCCAGAATAATCACAGACTGTTTTACAATTTGATTTTCTATGCTAATATGTTAGGATTTAACTGACTACAATCTTTCTATTTTGCAATTCTGTATCACATTTCATTCTTTAACTATGGCACTGGCATGTCATAACTTACCAAGAACAATTCTAGGACACCACCTAAGTTTTCTGTTTTCTTTAAAAGTTGCAGTCTGTCTTCATGCCCTCTCAGAGCTGGAGAGCTCTGCTGTTTTGGACAGAAAAGTAAGAGGTGCTTTCAGGATTTCTTCCATAGCCGTACTTAGACCATTTACTAGAATTGCTCCCTATCTGTTCTTATGGAGGACAGACTGTGCAGAGGCCCTTCAACAGGTGTTGTCAAAGTATCTTCTTTGCACCTTGTCAAAGTCTTACCTTGCAAACTTAAGTACCAGAGTTCAATACCCAGGATCAAGGGCTTTGTTGTTATTGTTGTTGCTGTTTTTGTTGTTGTTTGACATTTTCTTTATTTATACTTCAAATGTTATCCCCTTTCCTGGTTTCCCCTCTAAAAAGCCCTTCCCCTCTCCCTGCTACCCCTCCCCCTGCTAACCATTTCATCCAATCCTGCTTCCTGTCCCAGGAATTCCCCTATACTGGGGCATAGAACCATCAGAGAAACAATGGCCTCTCCTTCCATTGATGATCGACTAGGCAATTCTCTGCTATATATGGAGCTAGAGCTATGAGTCCTACCATATGTTTTCTTCAGTTGGTGGTTTAGTCCCAAAGAATTCTGGAGGTGCTGGTTATTTCATATTGTTGTTCCTCCTATGGGGTTGCAAACCCCTTCAGCTCCTTGGGTACTTTCTCTAGCTCCTTCATTGGGGACCCTATGATCCATCCAATGGATGGCATTGGGTTTCTACTTCTGTATTGGTCAGGCACTGGCAGAGCCTCACAAGAGACAGCTATATCAGGTTCCTGTCAGCAAGCTCTTGTTGGTATCCACAACAGTGTCTGGGTTTGGTGGTTGTATATGTGATGGCTCCCTGTGGGGAAAAGGGTTATGGGGAAAGAGGAAGAAGGGAAAGAGCCCCAGACGGGCCAGAGTTCCTGTGATCTGGGCAGGTAGATGCAGGAGGACTACTGGATGCTTTCTACTCAGCCCTGGGTGGGCGTCTAAGCCACTGACCACACTCAGCAGGGGGTGGACAAGGAGCAGCCCATGATACCAGGGGCCCCGTGGTGACACCCTCAGCCTAAGGGTTATAGGAGAGAGGGCAGAGGGGGAGAGGTTCCCACGGAGGTGAAAGTCCTAAGTCCAGTCTGTGGCTGAAGCACAGGAAGGCCTTCTGATGGGAGGTTAGAAAAGGCTCGTTAGGAGAAAGCCTATCCCAATGTCCAAGCACAGCAGACCTTGATGAACAGAGACAGTCTATGGTTTTAGAGCTTTATTATACAATGGCAGGGGGAAAGAGAGAAGGTAAGAGAGAGAGAGAGAGAGAGAGAGAGAGAGAGAGAGACTGACTGACCATGGCCAAGAGGAAAGAAGGGAGAAAAGGAGAGAGAGAGAGAAGCAAAGCTAGAGAGTAACAAAGAGAGAGAGTAACAGGTTAGGGAGAGAACATGAGGAGAAGATTAGGAGAGAGTGAGAGGAGAGTAAGGTAAGTAAGAGAGTGAAGTGGGGCCAAGCAGCCCCTCTTATGGTGGGCTGTTATCTTACTGTGGTTTGGTAACCGGAAGGAGTCTAGCCTGAAGGTCAGAAGTTTGGGATATTGTTTACTATGTGACTACTAGTCACAGCTTCTGTGGGGACTGTTGGGGTGGTAACTATGACAGGAGCCTTGAGTCCAGGAGACATGAGAGAATGCCTACTGTCCCATGTAGGTGAATTATCAGTACTGCGTTTCTCGGGGGTTCCACACCTCAGCTGGAATGGAGACCAGACCCATTGCCACATAGCTCCCCAGGTGGGGCAGTCACTGGATGATTATTCCTCAGTCTCTGCTTCATACTTTGACTCTTTAACTCCTTGTATGGGCATTTTGTTCCCCTTTCTAAGAAGTATCAAAATAGCCACACTTTGGTCTTTCTCTTGTGTTTTGCAAATTGTAACTTGGTTATTTCTAGCTTCTTGGCTAATATCCACTTATCAATGAGTACATATCATGTCTGTTCTTTTGTGACTGGGTTACTTTAGTCAGGATGATAACTTCCAGATCCATCCATTTGTCTAAGAATTTCATAAATTCATTGTTTTTCTTAGCTGTATAGTACATCATTGTCTTAATGTACCACATTTTCTCTATCCAATCCTCTGTTGAGATGTATTTTTCTTAATGAACATCTTCTTTAACTTTTGTGGCCATATGTGTGGGGCTGTATAGGGAGGAGATCAATATCAGATGCATTTCTCAATTGCTCTCCACCTTCATTTTTTAGACAAAGTCCTTAACTTTGGAACTCTCTGACCACCAATACCCAAGATTCCTTCTGTTTCTGCCTTCCCAATACTGACATTAAAACCTTGATATATTGCCAGATGTTTCATTTGGGTGCTGAGTAATTGAATCAATGTTCTCAAGCTTGCTTGAAAATCACTTATCAATTGAGCCATCTTTCCAGTTTAGCTTTTCTGTCTTTTGCCCCATTCTGTCTGTAATTTACTCTCATGGCACTCTCAACCTATATTTCTCCTGTGTCTTGTCCAAAAAAATTTTTTGTACTCATTTCTTGGAGTTTCTATTATCCTTTGCTTCCATCAGTGGGCCAGGAGTCGTACCTGCTTTTGTACATGATTTAGAATGATGTCTTTTTTCCACTGGATGGTTTTATCTCATTTGTCAAAGATCAAGTGACTGCAGGTGTGTGAGTTCATTTCTGGGTCTTCAGTTCTATTACCTTGATCTATCTGCCTGTCTCTGTACCAGTACCATGCAGTTTTATCACAATTGCTCTGTAGTACAGTTTGAGGTCAGTGATGGTGATTCCCGGAGAAGTTCTTTCATTGTTAAGAATAGTTTTCGCTATCCTAGGTTTTGTTGTTGTTTGAGATGAATTTGTAAATTGCTCTTTCTAACTTTGTAAATAATTGAGTTGGAATGCTGATGGGGATTGCATTGAATCTGTACATTTCTTTTGGCAAGATGGTCATTTTTACTATATTAATCTTGCCATTCCATGAGCATGAAAGATCTTTCCATTTTCTAAAATCTTCAATTTCTGTCTTCAGAGACTTAAAGATCTTATCAAACAGATAGAGTCACACCAATGTATTTTATATTATTTGTGGCTATTTGTGAAGGGTGTTGGTTTTCTAATTTCTTTCTCCCCCTCTTTATCCTTTGTGTAGAGGAAGAACATTGATTTGTTTGAGTTAATTTTATATACAGCTACTTTGCTGAAGTTGTTTAAGACTCAACAAAGGAAGATAACTTCAGACCAATTTCTCTTATGAGTATCAATGCAAAAATACTCAATAAAATTCTCCCAAACTGAGTCCAAGAACACAGAAAAAGATCAATCCATCATGATCAAGTTGGCTTCATCCTAGGAATGTAGGGATGATTCAATGTAAGGAAATTCATCAATGTAATCCACTATATAAACAAACTCAAAGGAAAAAAAATATTATCATCTCATTGGATGCTGAGAAAGCATTTGACAAAATCCATCACCCCCTCACCCCGTTGTGATACAAATCTTGGTAAGATCAGGAGTTCAAGGCCCATACCTAATCATAGTAAAAGCAATATACAGCAAACCAGTAGCCAACATCAAACTAAATGGAGATAAACTTGAAGTAATCCTATTAAAATCAGGGACTAGACAAGGCTATACACTCTCCCTACCTGTGGAATATAGTATTTGAAGTCTTATCCAGAGCAATTAGACAACAAAAGGAGATTGAGGGATACAAATTAGAAAGGAAGAAGTCAAAATACCAGTATTTGCAGATGATAGTATATTTAAGTGACCCCCAAAATTCCACCAGAGAACCCCTAAAAAGGATCAAGGTTTTTAAAATAGCCAAGCAAAGTCATGTGCTTTTAGATATGTGAGAAGGTAGAAGAACCGGGTTCCCGGGAATCACTAGCCAGTTGATTTAGGCCAGTGGGAGGCCCTGAAAAAATCAACTAAGGTTGTTCTCTGTTATCCTTATGCGAGCATACACATATGAACACATACACACACATACAAAGAACACTGTGCCTGGTAAATACACAAATTCTTGGAAGTGTGTGAAGTGTATGTAACACAGAATAACAAACCCCATGTGGTATGAAACAGTTGGAGATGGGTAACAGTGAAATTCCATACAACACATGTGAAGTCTGGAATGTAAGCAGGTAAACAGACAGAAACTTACACAAACACAAGAATGGTAATGCCACATGGATGCTCATAAGTGTAATCTGCAGGAGATTACGATTATTAAGATCAGGGATCTTGTTGGCCTAGACAAGAATCCTGGCAGAGAAATCCCAGAAGGATTTGTGGTCTAAGAAAGTCATTGTTGTCCCATATGATGCATTCAGTTAATATATCTATTAGCTAATGTTGCTGTAACCTGACTACATAGTAGGTGACTTTGGATATTTGCAGTTTTGATTTGTTCTGGAGGCTCTGAAGGAAGACTGTCACCTGTCTCTCCAGGTTTCTAGAGCTGGTGGAAGCCCTTGGTTTCCCTTGATTAGTAGCTGCATTGTATTAATCTATGTCAGAAACCCCTCAACTGGGGAAACTTTCAACATATAATAGATTCTTGCCTGTGGCTGTGAGCTACAGCTCTTCCATAAGGAGGGCTTCTGAGTAAAGCTTCCATCTTGGAAATCATATAGTCACACCCTATTCCTCATATGGAGTTGGCACAATAATGGAATTGCACACATGTAGTACCTACTGTTATTTGCCATTTTGAGGTTTTAGTGCATGCTTGCTGTCTAGGTCTTATGTGATACCCAAAGGAGAGACTTTTCCTTTCCTACTGCTTGAGTAAGAAAGGTCAGGAGCACAGGTACCTGATCCAAGGAATCACCTGGCTGGTAAAGCCCCTTCTATACCACATGTCCTTTAAGTAAGTCTCTACTTAGAGATACTAATTCATGTTACTTGTAGCTACTTATAGCCAATTAGTAGTCATCAGCCTCAGAGATCACCTCACATATGCAAAAGTCATTGTGTGAACTCCACATAGGCCACTGTGGGTAACTCAGTGGTTTCCAAGACAATCCAGCTAATGCGCTTGTATAATTGGTGATACCCAGTTACCACTAAAAAATATGTATATACAGTGATTTCTTCCAGGATTTTATTTCTATTGCAATTCCAATTCTAAATGGTTTAGATATTTAATTGCAGGTGTGTCTTACACTTGTCTAATCCTAGTTACATTGTCTCATTTATTACAGTAGGGTCAAAGTTCTTTTCATGTGTAAAAAAAATGCTGCCATAGATTAAGCCATAGCCATATTGCTAACATAAATAAATAAATAAATAAATAAATAAATAAATAAATAAGATGAGGAGATACAACAGCATGGAACCTATGGATAATATGTCAGGGATGAGGTTGAAGCAGCTAGGGAGATGTTTATTCAATAAACTTCTTGATGTACAAGCAGGAAGGGCTGAGTTCGATCCCTTGATCCATACCAAAAACTAGATTTGGTGGCATGCACTCATTATCCAAGTGCAAAAGACACAGATACATTCAAATCCTTTGGCCTCTCTAGCCATCAAAATCAGCCTAATTAGTTAGTCCTAAATGAGACACCCTGTCACAAAGAACAAAAAAAAAAAAAAAAAAAAAAAAAAAAAAAAAAAAAACAAAACAAAACAAGTAGCTAGTTACTGAGGAAAGACCTACTCATCTATAATATATGCATATGCATTAACACCCAGAAACTCACATATATCTACACTCATTCACAAATGCACGCACACACACACACACACACACACACACACACACACACACACAAGATTCAGATTCCAACTCAATTCTTCATAGAATTAGAGCAACTTCTAAATTCACCTGAAATAACAACAACAACAACAACAACAACAACAATAACCCTAGGAAAGTAAAAAACAAACAAACAAACAAACAAAACATAAAACCAGATACACTGAATCTAATAGAAGAGAAAATGGGGAAAATTCTTGAACACATAGGCACAAGGGAAATTTTCCTGAACAGAACAAGGGCTTATCGTCTAAAATCTAGAATCAAAAATTGCAAAGCTTCTGTAAGGCAAAGGACACTGTAACCAATAGATTAATGAATAGATAACCTTTAACAATAAAGGGTAACCAATAGATTGGGAAAATATCTTTACCAATCCTACATTTGATAGAGGGCTAATATCCTACATATAAAAAAGAACTCAAGAAGTTAGACTTGAAAACCAAATAACCCAATCAAAAATGGGATACAGAGCTAAACAAAGGATTCTTAACTGAAGTATATAAAATGGCTGAGATGCACATAAAGAAATATTCACCATCCTTCATCATAACTAAAATACAAATCAAAACAATCCTGAGATTCTACCTCACACACTAAGATGACAAATGCAGGCAAGAGCAGATGCTGGTGTGGATGGGGAGAAAGAGGAACACTTTTCCACTGTTGGTTGGATGATGGCAAGTTCATACAACTACCTTGGAAATCAGTCTAGAAGTTCCTCAGAAAATTGGACATAGTATTATTTAAGGACCCAGCTTTACCACTCCTGGGCATATACCTATGAAATGCTCCAACATTTAATAAGGACATATTCTCCACTATGTTCATAGCAGCCATATTGATAGTAGCCAGAAGGTGGAAACTACCTAGATGTCTGTCAACAGAGGAATGGATATAGGTAATGTGGTATATTTACACAATGGAATACTACTCAGTGATTAAAAGCAATGACTTTATGAAATTCACAGGCAAATGGATTGACCTAGAAAATATCATCTTGAGTGAGGTAATTCAGTCACAAAAGAATACACATGGTATGTACTCACTGGTAAGTGGATATTAGGCAACGAGCATGGAATATCCATGATACAAGTCATAGACCACATGAAGTTCAAGAGAAAGGAAGGCCAAAGTGTGGATTCTTCTGTTCTACTTGGAAGGGGGAATAAAATAATACAGAGAAGTAGAGGGCAGGAAAGACTTGGGATTTAGGGAAAAGGGAGGGGGAAAATGAGGGAAAGAATAAGGTATGAGAGGAGATGGAGATGTGCAGAGGGTCAGGAAATTGAACAGAGGTATGTACTAATGGGGGATAAGGAAGTGGGGGTAGCAACCATAGAGTCCCAGATATTAGGAAAGCAAGAACCTCCCAGGACTCCACAGAGATGACATTAGTTGAAACACCTCACAAAAGGAAAGGAGAATCTGTCAAGACTATATCCAATGGTTAGATATGGACCCAAGGTTCAGGAATGGGGCTACCCACCCATATCCAAAATTATAACCCAGGATTGCTCCTGCCTATAGGAAATTCATAGACAAAGAGTGGAGAAGAGACTGAAGGAAAGGCCATCAAGAGTCTGCCCTACCTGGGGATCCATCTCATATGCAGACAATATTGTAGATGCCAAAAAGTGCTAGCTGACAGGAACCTGATACAGCTGTCTCCTGAGAGGCTCTGCCAGATCCTGACCAATACAGATGCCAATCATTAAACTAGAGCATGGGGACCCCAATAAAGGTGGTAGGGAAAGGACTGAAGGAGAGTCAGGGTCCTTATCTTGAATTAATCAGAGGGGATGCCTTTGGTCTTGTGGAGGCTTGATGCCTCATTATAGAGGAATGCTAGGGCAGTGAGACAGGATTGGGTAGGTGGGTGGGGGAACACTCTCATTGAATCAGTGTAAGGGGTGATGGGATAGGGGGTTTGCAAAGTGGAAACCTGGAAAGGGGATAACATGTGAAATGTAAATAAATAAAATAACCAATAAATAAATAAATGAATAAATAAATAAATAAATAAATAAATAAATAAATAAATAAATAAATTTTGAATGATTCAGGAAAGACAGTTAATGTTACTGAATGCATGAATATATTTAAATATCCATGTATACCTGTACACATGCACAGAGGGGGAGAGAGACAGTAAGAGACAGAGATTGACAGAGATCAACATAAAAGAGCGACAGACAGAAAGAGAGAGATACAGAAAAAGAAAATTACCTCTGCAAAATACTTGCATTACTCTGGAATAGGCACATACTTCCTCCTCCTTTGTTGTCTACAGCAATGTTTCAGCAAGAGTTCTCTTGGGACATTGAGTACATTGACATGAAAAATTCATAGTTTCATTTATGTAGCAAACAGCTTCCTAAAACTGTGCGTGAATCACATTTTTTCAAACTTTTTTTTTTCAAATTGAGTCCCATTTCCCTACTGACTATGGCTTTCTGCTCATAGACAATGTCCATTCTTCCATGATTTATCTCTAATTGGCAGCAGCAGACTATAACTCTAGCTCCCCATCTCTGCCCTTCCCATGAGACTCATCAATCAATCATTAGAATTTCCATCCAGAGTCTTTATGTGTAAGACATTGTTGATGAACAGTAAAGAGAATAAGGTGTACACTGAAGGCACCAAAGGAAGCTGCTATTTGAATCCTCTACAAGCATGTGAATAGCCATACTTTTATTTATATCTTTTGTAAATTCAGATTTTCCCCTTCATGTTTTTCCCAAAGAGGTGTTTGTGTGTTCTGAGCAGGCTTTCTAGGTTGCCATAAAAATGGAAAGGCTCAAAAAAATTATTAGAAATGTAAAAGCTTCTATAAGTCTTTAATAACAACAATTGTTATTGTTGGTAACAATAATGGAGACTTCATGGGGTGCTCTTAGTAGGTGGAAGGGCAAAGTTCAAATAACACACCAATCTACAGCTCCAGGCAAACTAAGAATAAACTAAGGAAAAGTTAATTATACTCTATAAAAACAAATCTGGAACAACACAATTTTCTTTTATGACCGGAAATGGATTTATAATACTGTATTATTTCCATGACTACTGCCAATATCTCTGTGGTCAGAAATTCTTCCATCCCTGTGTTAATGTTATCTGAGGCACCAAACTGGCTCTATGGCCTTCCTCAGCAGCAGCTACACAGATTCTGAAGAAAGCATTTGAATTTTGTAAGGTACTCAGTGTCATTTGTACACCCAGGGGATTCTGAGCATCTCAGAGAAGACGAAGAATACCAACAGGCAAAAATTGGTAACAGCATAGAAGACGTATTTAAAGGTTTTTGTGTGTTTGCATGCTCCATGCACTAGAGAATGGAATTTTGCAATGAAAAATATTTACAATTTTAATCTATTGAGTTCAAGAGCAACAATAAAATGTCGCCAGCAAAGTAACAGGCATGGAAGAATTTCTATAGATCAGGGGTCATACCAGAAACTTAGCTGGCATTTCCTTGTTTCATCTATACCTTTGTTCTTCCTCAGAAGTCTGGCCTTCCCTCTACCCAGCATGTGTACACCAACATCCTCAAAGTTTTCATTTTAGCCTCAGGCTACATATAGAGCCAGTGACTCACTCTTGGCCAAGTGCCAAACTCCCAGGAAATGATGAGCTTTAGCCCAGTTTGCCACAGATGGATGCTATTTACACTGTACTTTGCAGAGGCTGGCACTCACAGCCGTTACAAAATACTATCAACTACATAGGTTAGAAAGCAGGCACTTAGAAATGTTACCAGCAAGGTAAGTGAAAAATGAACATGCTCCTCTTTCTCTATGTGTCCTAACATGGCCTTTCCTCCATGCACGTATTAGAAAGAGGGAAAGCAAACCCACTCATACCTCTCCTTATAATACCATGAATATTGCCTGCCTTTGTGACCCTAGTTAAAGTACTGATGAGCAGGAAAGCCAGGAGCCAGAAACCCTGTCAAAAGTGGTCTATAATACAGAGATAGTATAGTGGATAATTTATAACACCCCTAGATTTAAAAATAGCTCCCCAAATACACATATGCATTCTTACTGTCTTTGTAGATTAGTAAGGTATGTCAAGGAAAGATAAAGCTATATTTATGGTGAATCCTGAATCCCATGGCTGGTATCTTTATGAAAACAAGTGGGGATAGTGAGCCTGGGAAAGCTGGGATAGCTGGGATAGCTCGGATAGCTCGGATAGCTCAGTGAAGGATTTTAACTTGCAGGCATAAATACCTGATTGTGAACCTCAGAGTCCATGTTTACAAAGAGCTTGGCCTTGTGGCACCATCTTAAAATCGCATACTATGGATACAGAAACAGAAAAATAGGCCAATCTTCCCAATCTATTTTTCAGTCCATTAAGAAACCTGATAACAAAAAATAAGATGGCCACTTGCATGTGAAAATGACTGTAAAAATTATATTTCAACTTTCACACACACAAACAGACATGTCTCCCACAACCTTAAAATCTCAATTTCATCAAGTCAAGACTCCAAATATGTTGTATTTGAACTTTCTTCTGGATAAAGTCAATATTAATTACAGCTAGACTTTGACTTTAATGTATCTTTGTGGACAGTAAACATTATATTTCTGCCTCATCACACAAACATGGGAACCTCTTTTCCTCTCTCTTTCCTCTCTGTCTCTGTCTCTGTCTCTCTCTCTCTCTCTCTCTCTCACATACACACACACAGAGAGAGAGAGAGAGAGAGAGAGAGAGAGAGAGCGCGAGCAGAAAGGAGAGAAGTGACAAGGACTCTCACAGCAAAGAGGAAAGTAGGTCAGGATAGGGGCATCAGAAACAGTTCCCAAAGGAAAACAAAAACATACAGAGAAAGAAGAGTAATATGGAGGTTGGAGAGATCTTCTGAGATTAAGAGCACTTGCTGCTCTTATCGAAGACCCAGCTTCTACATATGGCTCAGATTCATCTATACTTCCAATTCTATAGGATCTGATGCCCCACTTTACTTTATATGGACAATAGGCGTGCACATGGTGAACTTATGCATGGGATCAGAGCTATCCAAACTCTCCAGCCATCTGCTCTTTGGGTCTCATCCACACCATCTCATACTATCATTTCTCCCTTTTATTATAATATTCAGGAACTTTCTCTGGCTTGATGCAACCGCTCACTCCAAGCTGAGCTGGACTAGCCACTCTTGAACCACATCCATACCTTTTCAGTCAAGGAAGAGTGTCAGCCCTTTATCTTCTGTCATGTCTGAGCCCCTGGAAACTGTCTGACATCCACGGTTACATATAAACAGCTTGATTTTTTAATTTTTTTTTTTTGTCAAAATGGATCTTTCCACAGATTGGACTCTGTCCTTCCTTCTTTCTTTTTGTTTTCAGTATCACATGATCCTGGCTCTTTTTCCTAAATAAAATTCTAATTATATGTCCACTTCATTGAACTACCAGGAAAAAAAATCAACTTATGAAATGAAGAGATTATTTATCTTATATTTCAAGGGCACTGTCCTTCATGGTAGGAAAGGCAGGTTGTCAGGAACCTGAGGCATCTTGATGTACTATATACATAATTAAGAAAAAGAAAGGTAAATGCTAGATTTATCTTTCTGATTCAATCTAGGGCACTAACCTATGTAATATTTCTGTCCATAGCTAGTGGGTTTTACCACATTAATGATATTAACCTAGAAATTTCCTCCCTGACATGCTGAGAGGTTTGATTCCATGGCAGTTTAAAATCTTACCAGGTTAACAACCAAGACTAAACTTTATATATACCCAGCCCTCATGCCCCCCTTTGTTCCCAAACTTATAAAGGGACATTTAATTTCCCTTACATAAGATACTAGTAGCTCCACCTGTATCCCTTCAAGGCAGAAACCATGTCATATTCATTTACATAGTTCTCTTTGGTGATTGCATGCTTTCTAGGCTCTGCCCCAGTTACCTGACAGCAGCCAGGTATTCCTGGCTTACTATAAATAGGGATGGTTGCCTCCTCCTGGCTCTTAATTCTCTTTGATGCCTTTCTCTCTCTGACTCCTTTTATCACTCTCTCCTATTTCCTCTCCCATCCTCTCCTCATGTTCCTGGCCAGCCTCTTCTCTCTCTCTCTCTCTCTCTCTCTCTCTCTCTCTCTCTCTCTCTTTCTCTCTCTCTCCTTTTTCAACTCCTTTCCCCATGCCCTATAGTATACACATTGTAATCTATTCTATACTATATACATTGTAATCCTGGTGCCTCAGGGGGGAGGGTTGACTCAGCATGGACCTACGGAGGTTCCCTTCCCTCCTCACCATAACTGGCTCTCTAAACATACTCTGATATTTTACTTTTTTTAAAAAAAAATAAAACACAACATTGGTTCCTAGATGCTGATTGAGAAACTCAGAGGTTGGCATTCCCCACTGCCACATGGAATTCCAAACATATAGGATCACTCCATATACCTATCAATCAAAACAATGGCAAATTGGTAAGCTTCTTCATTTCATTGGTCAGCATAAAAGTACCCTGGTCGCAAGGGAGGGCCAATGAGCTTCCAGCCACACTGTGCTGTCCTGAGACATGGTGGTATCCACAGTCTTTATGACTGGCCTGCTACCTTCCTCCTCATTCTAAGATACTTTCCCTTAGGTGAGATTCTCTCCTCTCTCCACTGAGATGGTTTTCTCTCTTGCTAGTGTGAAATCCCAGCCTTGGATAAGCTGTTCTCCTTAGGGCAATGGCTCAGAGCTCAGTCACATTTTATCACATGACAATGTGATAATTTGGTCTGAGTACCACACTTTCTAGCTACCATATTTGTCCTTGGGAAGTTGGAATGGACAGATCACTAGCTTCTAGTAATCTAATGAGTATTTCATCTTAGACCATGTCTTCAGGCTCCCTACTGGCACGCCTCAGGTCTAATTCACAGGCTAAATCTGGTCCCATTATCCACAAAGCAAAACCTCTAAATGGCCAATTACCTACATTTAAAAAAAGAAAAAGAAAAAAGTAAAGAGAAAAAAAACTTTCTACAACTCGCCAGTGATCCATAGGCTTTGCCTTCCCTCTTATTCTCTTGCAGCTTGCTCTCTCCACTATTGGTTCTCTGCCCCCTTGACTCTCCTGATTATGCACTTTTGGCCTCTCACTGTTTGCTTCCTGCCCTACCAGACTTGATAGCAATCAAGCCAGCTGACTAGGGTTTCATCACCCAGAACAGTGCCCACTTCACTTGCATGTCTGCTGTCTGCTAACACCAGTCTCCCACACTGCCCTATAGACCATAACCACTCTGTGTCATGGATCAGGTAAGGACCTAGGAATGCCCACTCACTTACTCATTCACTCTCTGCCCCTACCCAGTACTCTGCTCTGCCTAGTATGCACTTCCATACTCTTGCAGCCACCCTCTGCCACTAAGCAAATCATTGGACTGCTGAGATTCATCTATATGTTTGTCTTTCTCAAGCTTTGTCTGTTATATTCTAAGATATACAAAGACACTCTGCCACTCAATTCTAAGGTATAACACCTGACTTTTTTCCAGACATAGCTGTAGCTTCAGTGCTATCTTGGTTAGGGTTAGTCCCAAGACTGTCTGCCATCTTTCTCATGGGCAGATATGGTTTCCCTATATTATTGCTTTATCTCAATTTTAGCTAATGACAGTCACATAGTCACAGGGCAGGTTGTAACTTCAGCACCATCTTGGATAAAATTGGATGACAATCTGCCATCTTTGTTATGGGCAATCGCCACTTAGCTGCCTTTGTGAGAAGAACCTGACTTAAGGTCTGCAAAGACACATTTCAATTAAGCAAAGGTTTTCTTTCTATCCTCCCTTGGTAAATATGGTTTTTAATATTAATTTAAAAATTACAACAGTATAAAGTTTAGGTAATTGCCTTGAAGAAATGATTACCCTTGTTTTTTTGCTACTATTGTTAAGTTACAATATGCCCTCTTTATTTGCTAGATATATTCTAAAATAAACAAACAAAGGTTGTTTAACTCAGATATGTGTAATAAATACTGGCTCTTAATCTTGTCAGAAATCTGCTAAATATAATATTAAATGTTTAAGTTTATTATGGTAGACAGAGAATCCCAAAGCCTCACAGTTATCCCTCCTCCCCCAAGTTCTCCAAGAAAGAGAGAGAGAAAGAAAGAGAGAGAGAGAGAGAACAGTAAAGAGAGCAGTAGGCAAGTGTGCAGTACATTTGTGAAGGATGGATACTCCAGTGACTAGAGCCATATAGTAGAAACAAAAAACTAGCAGGTGATCTTCCTGAGACAGTTCTTCCATGGACTAAAATCTAGAAGGGATTTCCTTTCTAGGCAAGGCCAAGAGGTTAAATCTGAGGACAGTTTCTTGCTATTAATATGCTTTCTTTATTATTAAGTATATAATGATGACTAGGTATTGACACTTTTGAAAAGATTTCTGCAGACTTACAAAGCTGATCTATCTTGTAATAATGCTATATAGACAAATAGATAATGATTCTATAGTACTCCTGATTTGATTCAAATAACTTTTCAAAGAAAGATTTTAGAGATGGTCTTAGTTGATAGAAGAATGTAATTAAGTTAAAATCAAGAATAGAATGTGCCTGCTCCTCATAATAGTAAATAAAGGCTGCATAATAAGGAATGCAATGAGATTTCATAATAGTTACAGAAAAAAGAGAAATGGACTTGGGATAATTTTGTGTTAAATGAAAAACATTTATGTACAAGTATAAAGTCACAGGTGTGCATTATGATAAGGCAAGGCCATATAAAAACTGTTGCTTTGAATTGTTAATAAGTACATTATAATGAAACACTGCTTTTGAAGTTAATATCAACATCCTTCTGTAACTCCTATTGGATGTAACTTTTTATCTCTGAGGTAATTTTCTAAAGAACTTATTTTGTCTAAGAAGTTATAAAAGAACAGAGAAAAGAAATAAAGTTGTTGGTTGAAGGGTGTGATTTGGATGATTTCTGCCCCGTTCATCCATCCAAAATTTTATGTATGTTTCTCTATATGTATGTGTGTAGATCTGTGTGTATATATGTAAGCATGCATGAGTTCTTGTGGAGTTGATTGTGACAGATGATCAGGTAGGGTCTGCCCAGAGTATGGTTTGAATATATGTGTGTCTATGTATAAAGTATAAAATATCTTAACTCTTTTCCTTTCCTTCATTTCTGGTTCACAAAGAGTTAACCAGATTAGAGCAGAGAGGTCCCTGGCTAACTCAACAGAGAAAAGAGCACCAGGAATAAATCTTTTTACTTAATTCCTGAATTTTTACTTTGAGATGCCCAATGTCAGAGACTGAAGTCTCTTTGCCTAAGAGGAATTCAGACAGGTCAGCTACCACTGAAAAATATCTTAGACTTAAGACAGGTAACTGTTTTATTATAGAAAAAAATAAGACTAAATATCTCACAAGACCATGTCTTGTCCCGCTGATGTTCTTCCCCCTTTGCTTATCTCAAGAGTGAACCAAAAAAGAACCACTAAGGTTGGCCCCAGAACTCCAAGCTGCAGAGGAATACACAAGAGAATAAAAACGTTTACTGTTCTTGTAGTATGTCCTCTGAGTTGGATCTTGAGCTCTGCCTTCTTTTCTGTAATGACTCAAAAGCCATTTAGAGCATGAACACCTTGGCAACAGTTGTTGGCTGTAAAAAGCCACAGTTTCATTTAAAACACTGACAGGTAGCATAGAAATGGATTTCTTTGCCCCATTAAAAAGACAACCTTTCTCAGAGACACAGCAAATGGATAGAAACAATGCAGAGACATGTATTTTTCAATGAGATACAGATCTTCCAAAGTTATTTCCAATATCTTCACCTGTAGCACTGGAGATATGTTTAAAACACTGAAGGATTGTGATCCAGCTTTGAGGCTAGACTGAGTTAGTCGTTTAGCTTCTAATCCTCACGCATAACTACTGGGCCCCCTTGCAAGTCCGGTGACCCAAAGATATCTCAGCCATTCCTAGATGACAGCTTCTCACTTGCCTTACAAGCCATCCTTAGCACACTTGTTTTTGAACTTTCATACTGTTTCCTAACAGCCTATAAACATCTGTGCCACTTACAGTTCCATGATCCATGAGTCTTTTGAAGAACAGTTTCATGTTTTATTCAAATCTGGCTTCCCATAATGTCCAGTAAAATGCCTGGGTCCCTTCAGGAAACTTGGCAGGCAGGAAAGGGCAAGTTTTTAAACTGCTTTGATTTCAGTCATTCAATCTGTTCACCTCTCTGGACTCCAATTCTGAGATGTAAATGTCTATACCAAAAAAATATGTTTAAGAATTAAAATTACTTTCAAATGCACATACCTTTAAGTAATGTTCCCAATGTGCAATAAAAGACTGCATGGATAGAATAGGATGTAGTTCCTAATGCCATATATAATCTGTCCTGAATAGTTATAATTATCAATTTCATACAACCTGGATTCACTCTATAAATCAAGTTGACCCATAGCCAGTACTTTGAGT
>CACVCL010023409.1:0-17272 GCA_902729485.2 Mus minutoides
CTCTCCACCCTTGGGTCTCTAATTCCATCTCTCTTTATAATGTTCAAGCTGCTCATGTCTCTTTCTCTCCCATCTGTCTGCCACATGCTCGCACATTGTGGTGGCTCCCGTTGCAGGCTGGCCACGTGGTTGGCAGGCCCCTGGGTGACATCCTCCATCCCCGCTGTGTGGCATGTCAGCAGGTGAGTGTCTACTGCCTGCAGGTCTGTAGTGGCATGGTGGTCTCTGTCTGTCTTCCTCCTCCTATGCTGAACTGTCTGGATTTGTTTGGATTGGATTGGATTTGTATGAGTCCTGGGTGCAAAACAGCTTTGCACCAAGCCAGGCATCAAGCTAGAGTGAACAGAGAACTGCCATCTGCCCTGCCATCCCCTGACTGATATAAGAACAACACCAATTATGTTTTAATAGGTGGCCCTTGTTAATCTCTTTGTCCCTGCCTTCAGGGAAACTAATTGATGTATCGACTTCATTTCAATCTTGTAGTGTATTGGGCTGTTTGGTATTTCTTTCAGTGGCTGCTGGCAAGCGCTTCGAGTGTAAGGATAACTGGAACAAACAGTCTATCCTAGTACACACACACACACACACAACACACACACACACACACACAACACACACACACACACACAACACACACACAACACACACACACAACACACACACACACAACACACACACACAACACACACACACAACACACACACACACAACACACACACACACACACAACACACACACACACACACACACACACACACACACACACACACACACACAGCACTCAGCAGAGGAGAACAAAGAAGCCCAGACCTTGGACTCACCAACTCCAGGTGCAGCCAGCTGCCAGGATAGCCTTGACATTTTACAGGCCACTGTGCCCAAACAAAAGGTTTGCTTATCACGGAGCTCATTAAGAAATATGAACCATGTGGCTCTACCACAGACATGAATAACAAGATCTGTGTAACTTCAGTGAGTAATTCTCCCACAAGCCACTTCTTTCTTGGATTACAGAGCAGCTCAGCTCTGGCTGATAGCTGGCCCTGCTTACTGGGCGCGAGAGTTGTCTGACCTTAGGGCTGGTAGCAAGACTGGCACCTCTGAGACCATCTAATGCAGGCAGCTCACTGGCCTCCGCTCTCTTGTTCTAGTTACTCTGTTTGTCCGGCTGTTTTGTCTTTCCACCTTCTCCCAGCTTCTGTCTTCTGTGGTAGATGAACCATATCCATCCCCGGTAATGAGGTTCTGCACCCTTGAGCTCCGTAGTGGCTGTGGTTGAGGTAGATGCCAGGCAAGATACTGAGGGAGTAAAAGAGGGGACCTCTGGTTGAAGCATTCTTCAACAAAAAGTTGCTGTTCTTATGCTGAGAACAGTAGCTCATGCCTACGATTTCAGAATGTGGGAGATTTCGAGTCAAACCCAGAGTACATCCTGAGAGGCATTCCAGCCTGTGCTATTGTATGAGACCAGGTTTCAAAAGCAAAGTCACTGTTCTTAAAGGAATCAGCACCAATCCACCCTTTCTCCTGGGGACATTGCTTCTACCCAGGGGTTTCCATGCTATTCTGTGCTGCTATATACACACCTTGTAATGAGTCTTTCTGGTAACACAGACAGACAGACAGACAGACAGACAGACAGACAGACAGACAGACACACACACACACACACACACACACACACACACACACACACCTTGTAAAGAGTCTCTCTGGTGATAGCCCTTGCTTTGAATCACCTGCATAGTGGAATATGTCACCCATTTCGTTTGGACCCTCACTGTGGGTGGTTCCACGGATCTCTTGGGTAACTCCTGGTTATCAATTGTAGGAGAAATGGAGTGGGTGGAGTGAACCAGCCTCTGAGGTGCATTCCTTTTAGGGGTAGGTGCCAGATATCAGAAGCCACCCTTCCGGAAACAAACTTGGCTGTGAGGGTGTGCTCTTATTTGCAAAACTCCTTGCTATATACATGTACCCGAACAGCTGTCTCCACAGGCCAGGCCCTCTAGAAAGTTTGTACAGTGTAGCTCAGACAAGACAAACATATAGTTCCCAGGAAGTGGGCAGTCATAAGTCTGTCATTGTAGAGCGCTGGCAGGGCCAAGCACCCTCAGGTTTTGCTTGCCAAAAAATCCTTCTTGGAAGCCTAGAGGAGGGGTGTTGAAAGTGAGCCATGCTGAATCATATGAGGTGTAAGAAGTACAGAAGGCAAGGACCTGCAGACACCAATAAAGCACCTACTGTGGGTCTGGCTCTGCTACACTTGGCCTCCCTTCAGGATAACCTCAGACTGGCTATGATGGTCTTTCTATAGGTAAGAAGTCGGCCGTCAATGGGGCTTCAATGATGCATGATCCCTCAGTCAGCCAGAGAGCCACAGAACTAGAATTCAGCCTTGGGTTTGTGGCTCCAAGCCTGCTTGGGGATGAGGAAAGGGGTCTGCATACTGTCCTTGACACAGAAATCAATGGCAAACCAACTGGGTGACTTCCTCGATGTTGGCCCGCTTGCCTAGTGCAAGTTGCTGGAGGAGAAAAGCCACCCATGATCTTACTCAGTGCTAGACCACACAGGCTGCCTTCCTGTCCTGACAAATGAGACGTGACCACTGGCGTAATAGTAACACAACTGTTGCGGGGCATCTAACCACTTGCTGATTGGACTTGAGGTCTGCTCCACAGGAGGGCTTGCCGTGCCTGGTTCTGTAATCCTGATCCAAAGCCCCTGGCTCGGGAGGTCATAAGCCTAGGGCAGAACCTGCTAATGCTATCTCACTAAAGGGCATGCTGCCAAAATGCTCTCTAAATATTTATGTCTATACCCATGACCCTGGGATGGTCTCAAGTTTGGTTGGGAGGTGGACAAGAGTCACCGTAGAGGTTCATAACTTCTAAAATGACAAGTGTTCCGCTCCACAGAGGACATGCTGATCAACTCCAGGATTATCAAGGTTCAAGACTGGGGTATCAAAGCTGGAGGATGCAGAGGGGCTCTGGGAAATGCTATTGTCCAGACACAACATGGCTATTGCACACGTGAACCTCCAACAGCTGTGGCTTCCAGCACAAGACCAAGCCGGCCAGAATCTTGGCACAGCGGGGGGGCGGGGGGTGTAGGTGACCTACCCTTTACTGAGAAGCCATTAGAAAGGGAGGGAGCATCTTTAGCTTTTTAACGTGTCCCTGCTGGTTGGCTTCCCGAATACAAATGGGAAGCCCCAGATGGACCTGCTGTGTTATCGAAAAGGAAAAAAATTAAAAAATGGCAGGAGGTTGAGAGTGGAGCATGCTGGAGAAGAGGCCCTGTAAGTTCTGGAGAAAGGGGGAAACGTGATCATATTCCATGTGGATAGGAATAAAATTGTCAACAATGAAGAAAAGATGGGATTGCTAATGGAGATGAGCTCCTATGTGATACTGGGAAGCAAATCTAGATCCTCTATAAGAACAACAAGTGCTCTTTACTGGTGAGCCATCTCTCCTGCCTCTGGATATGATTTAAAAAATAACTGCCACCTCAGCTGGAATAAACAAACAAACAAACAAGAAACCACCCACAACTGTTCTGGACACATCAATTATTAATTGTATATACTTTAGAAACACTTCCAATATCACTACAGTTAGCATTGCCCAACAAAACAAGCAGAGGATGTTCAAGGACAGAGATGTTAGGTAACATCCCAAGATGGTACAGCCTTTCCGATCTGAGCCCGGTTTTTCTCAGATTCATAACAGGGTCGCAGCATTTTAAGCGTGACAGGACTGAACTGCCCGCACCATTGTTGACAGGAATTAAGAGTGTCGGCATGCTGTCACACTGTGAGTCTGTACAAGCTGGCTCTCAGCCACCAGCTGTCCTGTAAAAACATAGGAGGGTCCATAATGGCCTCCTTCGGAACACCAAGAAGATTTATAAGGCAAACTGTACCCTGGTCTAACCTCAGACTCTGCCAAAACCTCCAGGTCCTCTGTGGACAACATCACTGCAGCCATGACTGATCTGGGGAGATGAGCTGGCAGAGAACCTGAGGCCTTGGTCACTGGGACTCTATGGGCCGAACACCAAAGGTTCAGCCCTTGAAGGGAGACTCTGGCATTTATCCTGGTGCCAGACAAACTTGGCCAATATTGATGCAGACCTGACCAGCAAACACAAATGAAAATCCAACTTCTTGGGCAGGGAGAGGCCAAGCAACTGACTGAACACCAGGAGGATCGATTGAGGATTGAGGCAGGCCATTCCGGGCTAATGCTGTGACCTCTGTCAGACACTAGAAATACCATTCACACAGATGTTCAGCGTGCTAGACAAAGCCTCCCCATCCTTTCCTGCCTTTGTTTTTAGCCTGACCAGTGCCAGCTAGTGTTTTTGAAATCTGATTCTTGTTTTACAAAGCATTTGCTTCAACCTCAGGCTGGGAAGAAAAATCTCTTCTCAGACTGAGCCTCCTCCTCAGTTTACAAGCTTTTGAACAGTCCTTTCTAGGCAGTGATCCCTCGTAAGGCAGACATTCACTTTCTCTCCTTTGGAAGCTTAGCCTTCAGTTTCCGGCACACAGTGGGCACTTAATAAATGCTAGAAGAGATGAGTGCTTGCATAGAGGCCTGGGTGTATGGGCTGATGGCTGGGTAGGAGAATGGGTAGATCAATAGACTGATATCTGAATAATCTGGGTAAGTGGATAGATGAATGGTTGGTTGAGTGGATGGTCTAATGTACTGAGGGCTGCTTCTGTGAGACCGTTGATAACAGTGACAAGCGAGTCCCTATTCTGGAATTTGAAGAAACCTGTGCTTCTCCAATTATGATTATTCCACACAATTCTAGAAGTCTGCCACTGGGGAACAGAGTGTCCTCACTCCAGAATGCAGGTGCAGGAACCCCCTGGGATACCATCCAAGCCTCTTGACCCTTGAGTCATTCCTCTTTCTAGGGACTGTCCTAGATGAGAACACCAAGAGGAGACGCTCACAAGTCCCATTTGTTTCACATTATGGAAGCTCAGGGCTAGAAGCAAGATCAGAGTGACCGGTCTGAAGGAAGGGTGATTTCAAGCTATTGAAAGTAACGTCACATCTGGGTTTAGATTTTAGCTCTGTCAGGTACTAGTTGAGGAAACATAGTTTCTTCTCTTTTCTAAGCCTTGACTTTTTATTTAAACATGAAGAGCAGAAAACATTTTAAAACAGCAATATACAGGCTGGACAGATAGATTGCTCAGTGGTTAAGAGCACTGGCTGCTCCTATAGAATTCCCAGCATCCACACAGCCTTTGCCATTCCATTTCCAATGAGTCTGATGCCCTCTTCTGGCCTCCTTGGGAATTTCACATATACATACAGGTAAAAGCTCATACACATAAAATAAAATAAATAGATCTTAACTTTTAAAAATCATATAATAATTACTGCAAAGAGCTATATTAAGAGGCAACAAGCCGGGCATGGTGGCTCACGCCTTTAATCCCAGCACTTGGGAGGCAGAGGCAGGTGGATCTCTGAGTTCAAGGCCAGCCTGGTCTACAAAGTGAGTTCTAGGACGGCCAGGCCTACACAGAGAAACCCTGTCTCGAAAAACCAAAAAAAAAAAAAAAAAAAAAAAAAAAAAAAAAAAAAAAAAAAAAAAAAAGAGGCAACAAAATAAAAATGGTGTAGAAATTGTTCAACCAATAAAACATGGATATGGTAGCTGGTAGGGATAATAATCAAGTTTATCAATCAGGTTATCAATAATAAGTTTTAGCAGGCCTGCGTCCCACAAACCATGGATACTTGTCAATAGCAGCCAAGAAGATTTTACATCAAATTCATCTTAAATCGTGGGGTCCATGCAGATGTCATGGCCATCAGGACCATGAGGAGGTGAGAAGGAGACTTCAGTTCAGCCTGCCTTAGTCAGGCAGGCTGGATCCAACTTTGAGAGAGTCTGATGCCAGGTCGGTTCTTGTAAGCATATTGAAACACATCACAATTTTGGGGGAAAGGTTTCCAGGCATCAATCATTGCTATTCCAGGTGCTCAATAAAGCTCAGAGTGTGACTACACAGAAACTCTTTCTGCACAGTACACGTGACCACGGAGATGGGCTTCACAGCTTAAGAACCTAGGATCTGGTGTGATCTCTGACCAAGATAGCACAGAGGTCAGCAGGCTGTAAATTACACGTGACCTCCCCCACCCTCCGGGATAAATTTTATCTCACTATTAACTGTGAGCCAAAGATAAAGGTCTAGGGAGGGAGAATCTCGGATAAACATTCCAGGGGATTTGGATGAGGTCTGGCCCTACACATGGCAAAGATCTCCAGGCCATTAACAACATCCACTCCCAGGGTTCTGGGTGGAAATGAGATGTTTATTTCTTTCATTGAAGAAACACCCTGTATGATTAGTATTCCTGGTTTCTCTGTATAGCCCTGGCTGTCCTGGAACTCATTGTTTTCAAACCTCTGCTGTATCTGTACCTTTTAGATTTGATTTTATTTTATTTTATTTTATTTTATTTGGTTTTTGGTTTTTCGAGACAGGGTTTCTCTGTGTAGCCTTGGCTGTCCTGGAACTCACTCTGTAGACCAGGCTGGCCTCGAACTCAGAAATCTGCCTACCTCTGCCTCCCAAGTGCTGGGATTAAAGGTGTGCGCCACCTTTTAATCTATAGAAGGCAGTGTTTGTTTTCTGCTTGCGGCAGACATCAGCTTCTAGGATATGTGCGTGCTTTGGTGCACACGTGGGAGTTAAAGGGCAACTTGCAGGAGATGGTTCTCTTTCACTGTGTGAGTCCTGAGGCTTGAACTCAGGCTGTCAGACTTAGTGGCAAAGAGCCTTTATCTGCTGAGCTGTCTCGCTGGCCCTGGCTTCTTTAAATTCAGTAGATAGACGGTGAGCCACTTTACAGGGAATGTGTATCAAGGCAGGAGGCTGTCTGTGGATAACTGAAGTCCAGGGACCACCGTAGGAGGGAAGGGTGCAGCTGTGGTGTGTGTTCAGCTTTGGCGTCCTGCTCTGAAAGCCTTCCCTGCGTCTCCTTGGCTCCTGCTTCAGTGGTCTGATCAGTCCTTTACTGCAACTCAGGAGGCCATCTCTCATTCTCAGCCATAGCTCTAGAGAGACAGAGATGCCCTCGATAGGAGAAAGAAGCAAACACATCTCCTGAAGGGAAAGATCCACCACTCAAAGGTTCCGCTTAAAACACTCCAAAGTGCACCAGGGAGGTGGGTGGATATATTGCTAGCCCAAACGCCACAGGAGTCAGAAAGATAAGAGCCGGCGAGATGGCTCCCTCAGTAAAACGCTGACCGTACAAGCATGAGAACCTGAGTTTCATTCATCCCAAGAACTCATAGGGTATGATGGGCAGAATACTTTTAATTTCACCTGAGGAGAGGCAGAAATAGATGGATCCCTGGGTCTTACTTACCACCCAAGCTCACCTAACCAGCAGTCTCCAGCCCAGTGAGGGGACCTTGTTTCAAAATACAAGTGACAATCCTGAGGGTGACACCTGAGGTTGACCTCCAGTTTCCACACACATGTACCTACACACATAGATATGCACACACCCAGACACAGACATCAGGAAGGTGACAGAGGGCCTATAATTAAAACCTTCACACAGACTCTGCTCAAAAGGCCTGGCTGTCTCAGCACGATCTAAAGTTCATTTTAAATAACCAGAATATCTAAAAAATCATGCTTGCTGTTCTAACGAATCTCTACTTCATGTAACTTTATATGTATATATTTGTGTATAAATATATATGCATATATGTGTGTTTATATATATAAAATATATATTCTAAGCTGTATGGTTATTGTATTAGATTAAATATAAAATACACAAAGCATTTCCTTTACCAAACTCCTGCATACTTCACAAAGACCTGGGGTTTTCTGGCCACTTTTCAGACTTTTGCTAAAGCATGACATAAGAAGCAGCTTTGATGCTTGTGAGTTTACCTCAAGAGAAGCGGGGATGGGGAATGTGTGTAAAATCGAGGCTAAGTGCCAGCAGCCGCGGCCGGTTCAGGAGCCAGGCAGTAGGGTGAGCGGGGACTAAGAAACACTGCAAAGCAGCCTTTTAAAAGGCAGCCAGCTCTCAGTTCTGCTCCTGCTCATCGGATTTGTGAGGACATTGCCAGCCAGTCTTGTTTTGTCTAAGTTTCTGCGTAAATTCCTCTAATAAGCAAGTGAGGGCAGTGAATCCTCGCTTTGAGCCGTCAGTCTCCGGAGCTTCTGGCCGCAGAGAAAGCTAAGAGCTGGAGCGCTGAAGGATGACAGGAACTGACTGGCTGTCAGGAGCCCGTTGCTTCAGCAATTGACAAAGTATAAAGGCAAATGTCCGATCAGAACGGTTCCAGATTCACAGTCCCCCTAGGAAATGAGAGCTCCATCCGGAATCCCAGGGATCCTCGTGTACCCATCTCTCTGCTCCAGGCTGCCCTGGGTCAGGCGCCACGGAGGAATGCCGAGGGAGGGCTGCGAAGCGTGCCCAGCGCGCCCCCTGAACTGCTGTTTTTATTTATCAAGGGTCCTGTGGCCAAAAGGCACTACAACAGAGAGGCAATTTGTTACAAATTTAATCTAATCCTAGAGCTTAGTTTAAGGTCGAGCATGGCAGTCATTCTTGGGAGCGTAAGAGGAATGTGCCCACTGGGGAGGGAGTCTCCGTCGTCTGAGTCAGGTAGGTCCACAAAAGGCAGAGAGAAAGACCAGATCAATATGTTGCTAGCCCCTGTTTCCCCTTCGGATTAGGCGATCACAGCGGACACCGGACACCCGAGGCAGGAGGACAGTGGGTGGGCTCTGATTCAAAGCCAGCCGCGATCCTCAACTCAGTGCTGGGGATTCTGTCGCAG
Source organism: Mus minutoides (assembly GCA_902729485.2). NCBI lineage: Eukaryota > Metazoa > Chordata > Mammalia > Rodentia > Muridae > Mus > Mus minutoides. The sequence goes on from CACVCL010023409.1 coordinate 8,863, forward strand.
TGAACAGGGGTCCCGGAGAGTGGACAGGGGAACAGAAATCTTGCTAAGAGCAGGAGCACAGAAAGAAAGGAGTACACAGCAAAGAGCCAAGAAAAGAAGGGGGCATCAAGACCCCCACAGTAGGGCAAAGTCTGGAGGGGCTGTGAGAACCGGACGGAAGGTAAGAGCGTTGCGAGGATACAAGGAAACGGATTAGGAGGNGGTGAGCCTGGCAGCTGGGGGGGGGGGTGAGCCTGGCAGCTCGCACTGCCTGTGCGGAGGGTAGAGTTAAAGATGATCAGCAGGCCGAAGAGGGTGTGCCCTAAGAGCCGAGGTTTAATTTTAGTTATATCTACACGTTCTTTATGTCTTCTTACATTTTAATGGCCTTTTATACCTAATTTTGTTTGTAACATTCTTGAAATCAATTATATCTCAAATTAAAACTTAATGAATGATACTTTCAACACATAAAAAGTGCACTATATCCCAAGTATCCAACAGTTATAAACATAGGAGGAGCAAAGCAATCACTTTAAATGTATTCTAAAAGGGAACTATGTGTCTTTAAGCAAGCTATATAGTTTTAAAATTATACCATCTTAAACATGTTTATATTTATGTATATATACACCCACACACACCTCAACCCTATATCTTTAAAAGAGATAGGAATGGTTTTATCCCTGTACACTCACTTTATAGCATGGCTATATATCTTATTGGGTTTTTTTTTTTTCATAATAAGATTGTTCCAATTTGCTTTCTGCTCCTGTGATAAACACCAAGACCAAAAGCCACTTAGAGGATAAAAGGATTTATTTTGTTTTACAGCTCATAGTCCATCATTGAGAGAAGCCAGGGCAGGAACAGAAAGCAGAAACCATGAAGGAACACTGCTTACTGGCTTGCTCCTTCTGACTATCTCAGCCTGCTTTCTTATATAGTCCAGGACCACCTGCTTAAGGGATGATACCACCCACAGTGGACTGGTGGCTGCTATATCAATTAGCAATGAAGAAACAGTCTCATAGACATGGCCAAGGCCAATCTGGTGGAGGAAATTCTTCATCGAGGTTCCCTTTCCCCAGGTGACTCTAGGCTTGTGTCAAATTGACCGCTAAGGCTGACTGGGACCTGAACTTGACCACTGGAGGAGCTGGACAGCCCCAATTACCTGATTAGAGCAGGGCTTTCTGTGTGGGAGGGGGTTTGTCTAGGAGGCCTGAGGTAGTCTTTGTTCTCCAGCCAGCAAAAGGAAAGAAATTTTTTCTGGAGTAGAATGTTCATAACAGGATTTGGAAAGTAGCACAAAATTGGCAGAGAAGGGAGGTAGTTTTAATAGGGAGAGAAAGGGAACATGGTCAGTTAGGAGGGTCAGATTAGAGAATGAAGACCTGGCAGAGTGAAGAAGAAGATTCAACAGGAACCAGGCCACAGGGAAGGGATGAACTGAAAACAGTGGCTCTGTGTAGTAGAAGCCCACAGGGAGGAAGAGAGCCCTATCCACCAGCCCGACAGGGGAAAACTCTGCCTCCTGTCTGGGTCTCAAAGTCTGTGTGGCTCATGTCTACAAGAAAGAGTTTCCAAAGCAGGGAGAGATCTCAAAAGTCACCTAAAGGTGACTCACCCTGTGGCAGTTGTGATGGAAGAGAAGGAAGCAATCTCTGTCTGAGCTGCTCAAGGAGAAGAGATATAAAGAATCAAGGGAGGGGACAGAAAGGAAAACAGGGGGGAGGGGAAGACCATTGGGAAGAGGAACCCCCCACCCACCCAACCTGACCCGACTCCCTGTGGGGAGTAAGGTTGACTGCAAGAAAGACAGGCGAAAGAGCCACATCTTTTTTGTTGTTGTTGTTGTTTGAGACAGGGTTTCTCTGTATCGCCCTGGATGTCCTGGAACTCACTTTGTAGACCAGGCTGGCCTCGAACTCAGAAAGCCATGCATGCATTTCATTTGGGAAGAAATCCTTCCTGAGGGCTCTCTGATTTGAGAACCAGAGCCTGCCACCTGCTGACTGAGAGACTTAGAGGGATGACAAGGGGGGGGACGAAGGTTCCTTTTGTGGCCACAGGGGTAAGTCACCGGTGATTCAGTTAAAGACTGCTGAGCTATTAATAACCATCTTTCTGGCCAGCTGTGCCTGGGCTGTCAGTGACCAGGGAGGGAAGAATCTAGAACAAGTTACTTTCGTTCCAGGGACCAAATTGCTTTAGTGTCAGCGGTTGTCACTGCTTAGCCCAAGATGGGGAGCTTTACAAAGAGAGTGGTTGTGACCACCAAGACCTGTCTCCAAACAGAACTGAAGCAGTGTTTTGGAATGAGGACTCTGAGTGTCATATCAATATGGAATGGGGCAATATCAAAGAAGATCTTTGAAAGACAGGCTGGTAGGTTTTTGTTTTTTGTTTGTTTGTTTGTTTGTTTTTTGTCACAATGGGATTTGAACCAGGACTTGCTGAATTCTGCCTGCTATTGAGCTACTCCCTCAGCCCCTGTTCCCTGTGGGCTTTCTAATGAAATTTTACTTCTCGTAGAATTATGGAAAAATAATTAAAATTTTGTCCTCTGGAGCTGAGTTAGTCACCTTTCTCATTAAGACAAAATACCCAGCAGGGACAGTGTCTAAGACACAAAAGGGTTAGGGCTTGATATTTTCAAAGTGTTAACACATCCCAGGGGTGGGGAAAGGCATAAGTGAGGTTGGGGTGGGACAAGTTTGTGATGAGATTCTCACATCATGGTGCAATACAGGAATCTGATGACATGGGACCAAACCAGGAGCGAGTACTACCTTCAAGGGCCAGCCTTCTGACCCACCTCCTTCAACTGGACCCTACCTTCCCCTTTGACCCACCTCCTTCAACTGGACCCTACCTCCCCCTTTGAAGTATCACTGTCCTCAAGAGACAGAGCGTTCAGAATATGATCCATAGGGACAGTTCAGTCACACCCTGACACCATCAGAAACAATCAGGGCTGAAAGGAGTTTTGTTTTATTCACATAAGATCTAACTGTAGCTATGAGTTTTGGCTACACTGCTTTGGCTCCTGGCTGGTCACGTGCTCACACTTGCCCAGGAGCTAGCCATCTTGAATCCAGGAATGAAAGACGTTCGCTTATTTTGTAAATGGCTTGGCAACCTCAAAGGCTGGGCACTCCTAAACCTTCCCCTGTTACCTGAGGCCCAATCGGAGAAGTTGCCAGCAACCACTTACCGAAACCTCACATGACTGGTTGGCTTTATCTTCTGCCACTCCAGCATCCCATTCTTCCCTGAGTTACAGCGAATCTGCCCATTCTTCCCTGCGTCCTACCCGGCAACTCTAAGTGTCCCACTCCATGGCTAACCATTGGCCCTTAGTATCCTTATTGATCAATCAAAACCCAACTGGGACAAGGACCTTCATTTGGACAGATTTCTGATTGAATCAAAGCATTAGAATCAATCTCCAGCATCTAGTGACATTTGTCATGTTGGAAAACAGAACTAACAAGTTTTAAATGTTCATAAGTTCATTTAGAAGTATAATAGGCCCATCTGATGTTAACTATTTTTTCCAATAGTCTTCCAACAAAACTATTTATCTTTCACAAAGATTTTTAAAAGGCAAAAATAACAGTATGATTTTAGATTTTTGCAATTCTTGGGCGTCTGCCAAGATGGAAGAGATCTCTTCCTGCCTCTGCCTCTGCCTCTGCCTCTGCCTCTGCCTCTGCCTCTGCCTCTGCCTCTGCCTCTGCCTCTGCCTCTGCCTCTGCCTCTGCCTCTGCCTCTGCCTCTGCCTCTGCCTCTGCCTCTGCCTCTGCCTCTGCCTCTGCCTCTGCCTCTGCAGCTTGGTTAAGGTGAAGAACACACAGTTCCACAAGCTTGAAGCTGAAGGAGAGAGACAGAGTCTAACAATTGTTTTCAGATAACTATTAATACTATAAAACTGAAAAGTGGTCATGTCTCATTTTATTTATTTCATTTTATAAGAGAAAACAAGGAAAGAAAGGGGTTGGCCAGACTGCTATCAGTTGAGAGTGTGTCCTGATGGTTATAGGGTAACAGTTTAGTTCCCAGCTCCCATGTCAGGTGGCTCGCATGGCCAGTAAGTCCAGCTCCAGGGATCACGCATAAATAAAAATAAAATAATTATGTTTGGAGCTGGGCGTGGTGGTGCACACCTTTAATCCCAGCACTCGAGAGGCAGAGGCAGGCAGATTTCTGAGTTTGAGACCAGCCTGGTCTATAGAGTGAGTTCCAGGACAGCCAGGGTTGTACAGAGAAACCCTGTCTTGAAAAACAAAACAAAACAAAACAAAATTATGTTTGCTTTCTTTTGTGGTTGTTGTTGTTTTGAGACAGGGTTTCTCTGTGTAGTCCTGGCTGTCCTGGAACTCACTCTGTAGACCAGGCTGGCCTCAGACTCGGAAATTCACCTGCCTCTGCCTCCCATGTGCTGAATTAAAGGCGTGCGTCACCACACCCGGCTGCTTTCATTGTTTACTATTGACTCTTTCAATAGTCACTGATTCCTGACTGGAGATCTTTCTTTCTTTCTTTCTTTCTTTCTTTCTTTCTTTCTTTCTTTCTTTCTTTCTTTCTATAATATTTTTATTAATTCTTTGGATTTTTCAAAAATAAGATAAAACCTTTTTAAAAAGAGAATCATTTATGGAATACTAGAAAGTTATAAATTATTCTTAAGACTACTTGATGCTATAAAATGTAAAAATTTTTCCAAATATAATAAATAAATCTGAATTCATTTTTAAGGGAATCTTTTTGGGGAGATTCTTTTTCTTTTTTTTCTTTTTCTTTCTTTTCTTTTCTTTTTTTGCATGTATGGATATGTGAATATGCATCTCTGTGTGTGGTAATACACACAACACACACACACACACATGTATTCACGTGTGTGGGGAGTCTGTGCTATTGTGTGTACCTATGGAAGCCAGAAGTGGAAGTCAGGTATCCCCACTCTGCTACTGTCTGCCTTACACCCCCGAGACAAGATCTCTCTCGTCAGAACTAGAGCTAGGCTGACAACAGGAACCCTAACCGCTCTCCTCTCCTTGCCCTACAGTACTGGGAGTGCTTGTACTCTGCATCGGCCCCTTTCATGGATGCTTGGGATTTGAACTTAGGTACTTATGCCTGCCCAGCAAATGCCCCAAGCCAATGAGCCCTCTCTCCAGCCAAGTCTATATTTTCTGCCCTCTTACTATATTTGTTGCAGAATAAAATTCACCCTGAAATTCATTTGATGAAGGAAATTACTACGACCTCTGGGCAGTATATTTCTAACTCCGTTTAAAGTATTTACAGATGTGTCTAAATCAAACAGTTTTCTGATTGGATGTGGTGGCTCAAGCCTGACCCCAGGACTCAGGAAACTGAAGCAGGAAGGCAGCGGTGTCCATGCTGAGCCTGGGTCACACACCATGACTCGGTCTCAAAAGAGAAGTGTGAAGGGCAGCTTCCTGACTCGTCTCCTCAGAAACTGTATGAACCACACACAATGTTTATACAGCCATGTTTTGCCCTATATGTTTGTATACAACTTGTAGAGCTTTGTCTGTTCAGATATGCACATATTATACTTTTATATATGCATTCTGGACCTTCAGTTGCTTAAAAAAAAAAAACTGCACTTCTAAAGACCAACGATATGTTCGAGAAAAATCTCAATACCACCCCTTCATGGCCACGATAATTTAACTTTGTCCAGCGTTTTCTGTGAATTACCCCCTTTAGTTCTCAGGAGAACTCTGCAATGGGTGGCTACCAATACACTCCCTTCATCCACGTGAGAATCAGCACACAGAGTGGGCAGCAGCCACCCAGGGTCACATAGTCTTCTCTCAGCCTTTTTTCCAGCTTCCCAAAAACAGCATCACACTGTTATGGAAAGAACAGCATCAGATAGATTAGGGGAACCTTTCAGGAGAACACCAGGCAACAAGTGAGACAAACAGACAAAGGTGATACCAGGCTTGCCCTCTCAGCTGGAGCAGACTGGCCAACTCACTCAGAGGCCGACTGCCATCTGCAGGTTCAGTCCACATGACTGCACTGTAAGGGTTCACACCCAGTCCAGCTTAGATCCTTAAACACAGCAGAGGGTCTCAGTTGGTATAAAGTACGCCCTTCACAAGCTCATGGACCTGAGTTCAATCCCCAGAAATCATGTAAAAAATAAACAAACAAAAACAAAGCAAAATATAAACAACAACAACAACAACAAAAACCTGGGGCATTGCAAAACCAACATTTATGTTCTGATCAGTGGGTACCTGGGGCTTGCTGGCAGCTAGCCTAGCCTACTTGGTGAGCTCAGGTGAGTGAGAGACACTGCCTCCAAAACATACAAACAGCAACAAAACCAGTGAGTGATACCCAAGGAGCTGTATCAAGGTTGTCTTCTGGCCTATATATGCACACACACACACACACACACACACACACACACACATGTGCGCGCACACACACATATGCACGCACAACTGACACTGGCTCTGTGAGCAGAGGCAAAGTGTCTGTATGGAAGACAAGGGAAGGCTTGGAGATGGTACTTCGAATTTCTAGACATTGTTCTGTAACCGGCTCCATCCAGATTCCGGAGATGGTAGTTGACACTTGTGTGGGTCAGTCAATATTTGAAGAGGGGTGGAGATCCTAGGGCGAGAAGATTAGGAGGTGAATCATGTCAGGGGTGTGTCGTGGGCACCTCAAGTCTGTAAGCAGGGTGGTTGTGCTCGGTGTCCAGCATGGCATGTCTTCATTGGGAGGTAAAGCCTACACCAGGAAGTCTTAGCACTGGATGCTCACGGCTGTCTCCTCCAGGGCTGGAGTGTTCTATGGTCACCATCTTGAAATTCTTTCTCCTCCTCCTCCTCCTCTTCCTCCTTCCCCTTTCTTCTTGCATATGTATGTGTACATAATGTATATGAATGTATATTTGAGTAGACTGTAGCTGTCTTCAGACACACAAGAGGGCATCGGATGCCATTACAGATGGTTGCGAGCCACCATGTGGTTGCTGGGAATTGAACTCAGGACCTCTGGAAGAGCAGTCAGTGCTCTTAACCCCTGAACCATCTCTCTACCCCATCACTTGATATTCTTAACAGTGTAATCTGTGAGCTGGGGTTGTATAAGTCAAGCTAAGAGTGCATGAAGGGTGTATGTGGTGTGTTTGCACAACAGCTGTGCTCACCACCCTTTCACACCCATCCCTGAGGGTCCCACCATCTGTGTGGGGGTGTTGAGCAAGCCTGGAAGTCAAAGGTTCATGTTGCATCTACAGCCAAGTGTGTACACTCTGGCTTTCAGTCTGTTTGCTGTGGGAGTCAGTGTGGTGCCGAGCACAGAAGCGGGAGCCACAAATCTCAGAAGCAGAGATGATTCAGTCGGCGAAGTGAACTCAATCCCCAGAGCTCAGGTGAAAAAGCCAAGCACATGCTACATGCTTGTAACCCCAGTGCTGTGGAAGCAGAGACAGGAGGAGACAGGAGGAGATGGGAGGGTCCCTGGGTATCTTGAGCCACCTGGCCTAATCAGGGAATTTCATGATCAATGAAAGAGTCTCTTAAAAGAAGTTGAACAGCTTTTGAGGAACAGGAGCTAAGGCTGACCTCTAATCTTTATGTAAATACACACAAATGTGCCTGTGTATCTGTATATATGCAAACATATATGCACAAGAATACACACACATACATATACATATACATATACATATACATATACATATACATATACATCCTGAAGCCTAATTCATCTTCTTGGCTGATCTGTCAGCCTGTGGAGCCATTTATGATGGTAATAGCTCAAAGAGAAGGAAGGGACCCAAAGGCATTTTTACTTTTTCCAAGACAGGGTTTCTCTCTGGCTGTCCTGGAACTCACTCTGTAGACCATGCTGGCCTCGAACTCAGAAATCTGCCTGCCTCTGCCTCCCGAGTGCTGGGATTAGAGGTGTGCGCCACCACACCCAGCTCTTACTCAGCTTTTTAAAGGTTTATTTATTTTATATGTGTATGTTTTGACTACATGGATATATGCACCAACTGTATGCAGAACCCACAGAGGCCACAAGAGGGTGTCAGATCCACTGTAACTGGAGTTATAGGTGGTTGTGAGCTGCCACGTGGGTTCTGGAAACTCAACCTGGGTCCTCTGTAAAAAACAAGTGCTCTTAACCACCAAGATATCTCTCCAGCCCATTCTTACACACACACACACACACACACACACACACACACACACACACACACACACACACACGTACACACATTGCTAAAAAAGTAGTTATGAAGTTTCTGGGGTTCCACACCAGAGTTCCTTATAATTCAAGCCATCTCTGCACAGTGTAAAGAAGGTAAAATCCACACTAATGACTTAATTTTGTAATTCTGTTTCAACTTGCAGTGACTTGCCCA
>CACVCL010023410.1:0-17268 GCA_902729485.2 Mus minutoides
TTTAAAAACTCCAACAAGCCGGGTGTGGTGGCGCATGCCTTTAATCCCAGCACTCGGGAGGCAGAGGCAGGCGAATTTCTGAGTTCGAGGCAGGCGAATTTCTGAGTTCGAGGCCATCCTGGTCTACAAAGTGAGTTCCAGGACAGCCAGGGCTACACAGAGAAACCCTGTCTTGAAAAACCAAAAAAAAAAAAAAAAAAAACAGTGAATAAAGCTTCCATATGACTTAGTCAGGTATCTCAGGAGTCTTTCTCTTCATGTACAACAAAACAACTGAACCCCTCACTTCCATCTCATATCTCTTAGAGGGGAGAAAATATATAGAAATAGCATTTTGCTAAGTAGCCATACTTGGTCTACTGTTCCCTACATAGAGCCCAGAAGACCTCTTATTTATGTTGATCTTCCTGCCTCAGGCTCCTAAGTGCTGGGATGACAGCAGTGTGTCACTATGTAGGACTTTCTCTCCTACATTAATGTTCATATTTAATCTGTATTAAAACTACCTCTAAACCAGGTGTGGTGGCAAATGCCTTCAATCCCAGAGGCAGGTGGATCTCAGAGTTGGAGGCCAGCCTGGTCTACACAGTGAGCTCCAGGTCAACCAGCCAGGGCTGTGTAGAGAGACATTGTCTCAAAACAAAACAAAGCAAAACTCAAAATAAAAACAACAAAAAATATTTCTAACTTTGCTACACAAAAAGAGTGCTTAAATATTAAGAATAAATCTCAATTTTCTTGGCCCTAATGATGCCTGAATACAATCCAGGTGCAAAGAGACAGTTCTCAAGGGTACATTACACACTGCTCATTGTGGGGAGAGAAACCAGAATAGTCTGTCAAGGTTAGCGTGTCACCTGCAGGGGGAGTGTCTGTATGTCCCTCTGGATGAGTGTGTCACCTGCAGGGGAAGTGTCTCTATGTCCCTCAGGACAAGTGTGTCACCTGCAGGGGGAGTGTCTGTATGTCCCTCTGGATGAGTGTGTCATCTGCAGGAGCAGTGTCTCTGTGTCCCTTTGGACAAGTGTGTCACCTGCAGGAGCAGTGTCTCTGTGTCCCTTTGGACGAGTGTGTCACCTGCAGGAGCAGTGTCTCTGTGTCCCTCTGGACGAGTGTGTCACCTGCAGGAGCAGTGTCTCTGTGTTCCTCTGGTAGCGCTCAGAAATGTCCTCCTTGTCCTTTATTCTTACTTGTCTTTTGCTTACTCCAGGATCTAAAATAGAAAACAAAAGTTCATCAAAAACTCTGCTCAGCTCTTCTTTCTACTTCTGCTACTCAAACATCAGCACTGACCCTGCGGGAGTTTAGTTTCCTTTACCTGCAAGAGAAGGAAAAGAACACACGGGAGACCTACAGTGCTCGATTCCCAGACAGAAGTCTTTATGGGAATTCTGTGGCTTTCACCTGGGTCATCACATCCATCTTTTAGCAGAATGTTCCTCGGGAGTTTCCAATGTCTCCTCAGTAAAAACTCACATTTAAACACTTTGGTTTTGACATGCTACATGATTTTCAAAAGGAAGGGTAACAAACAACAAAAAAATGAATGAGTTTGCTAGAGCTTGGGAAGGGCATGGAGGAGGAGCAGTGGGGAGGATGGATGATGGTGCAGGGGTGCAGCTAGAGCTTGGGAAGGGCATGGAGAAGGAGCAGTGTGGAGAGGATGGGTGATGGTGCAGGGGTGTAGCTAGAGCCTGGGAAGGGCATGGAGGAGGAGCAGTGGGGAGGATGGGTGATGGTACAGGGGTATAGCTAACTAGCTGAAATAATGTCTGATGGACTATATGAAAATAGCTAGAGGTAGACAAGGCTACACAATGCTTATAAAAGGTGACGGCTCTCTACCAGTTACCCTGTCATTAGCACAATGTCTCTGTCTCAAAATGTCTCTGTCTCAACAATGTGAGACATAGACCTCTGGCACTGACACAAATGCACACCCATACACACATGCTTCCATATGAACACACACACACAAAACAACAAAACCCCTTGCGGTGAACAATAGTTCACTCCTTCCATAGTTGTCTAAGTGTATGGCAGTAGACTGCCAGAGACATCGTTACGAATGCCAGCCACTCTCTCTGTCTAGTAGGGAAACGTTTCTAATTGCTTGCAGTGGGATTTTTCAACTCCACATCAGAGAGAACTTCTAGTACGATGGTTACCTGCTTTGGAAGCAGGAGGCTCACACACATCTGCAGCCTGCAGAGTCTTCTGGAGAATGCTGACCTAAAGAACAAGAGGCATAGAAGTGGGCTCCGTATGTGTGAGACTGCAGCTTTTAACCTCAGCTTTACAGATCTAACGTGTGTAAGTTAAATAGGTCAAAACCGACAGACAATCATGTAAACACTTACATGGGCAAAGTAACTTTTTTTTTGCTAAATTCCAATGTTAAATACAAACTAATTAACAATAAGTAAATTCACATTGCAACTTAACAAAATATATTTTAAAGTGTGCTCTTTGAGCAGGGTGTGGTAGTGTATTCTTTTAATCCCAGCATTTGGGCAGCAGACACAGGCAAATCTCTACGAATTTGAGGCCAACCTGGCCTATATATCAACTCCTAGGTCAGTCACGGGTACAGAGGGAGTTCTTGTTTCAAAATGCAGCCCCTCCTCACAAAAATAAGGTGTCCTTTGACAAGAACATTAAGAAAATAGTAAAAATATGCATATTAGGTATATCTGATAATGCTACAGAGAAATACCTTACAAAAATGAGAAGCAACCAAGCAAGGTGGTGTCCCTCAGGTGACAAGCGCAAGGCCAGACTGGGTGGTGACAAGCGCGAGGCCAGACTGGGCTACCGGCTGGGCAGATTTGCTGGGGCTACATATTTAGACCTTGAGGGGTTTTTTTTTTTTTTTTGTGTGTGTGTGTGAGTTGTTTTTGTTTGTTTGTTTGTTTGTTTTAACACAAAAGTAAAAATTTGACCCACATCTTTATCTGTGATTTGCCTTCATACATTATGTGTACCATGTTCACGGCTGGTGTCCTCAGATCCTCTGGAATTAGAGTTAGAGATGGCTGTGAGCCAGCATGTGGGTGCTGGAAACTTAACCCAGGCCCTCTGCAAAAATAAGTGCTTTTAACCACTGGGCCATCTCTTCAGCCCCCATGGCCCACATCTTTAATCCCAGTACTTAGGAGGCTGAAGCAGGTGGATGTCTGTGAGTCTGAGGCTAACCCCATCTACAAAGAGAGTTCCAGGACAGTCAGGGTTACACAGTGAGACTGTCTCCAAAACTAGACCCACAAAAGTTAAAGAAAAGAAAAGAAAAGAAAAGAAAAGAAAAGAAAAGAAAAGAAAAGAAAAAAAAGAAAAGAAAAAGAAATAGGGGGTTGAAGAGATGCCTTAGTAGTTAAGGGCATTGATTGCTCTTCCAGAGGCCCTGGGTTCAATTCCCAGCACACACATGGCAGCTCAAAACTGTCTATAATGCCAAGATCTGACACTCTCACACAGATATACATGCAGGTAAACACCAATGCACACAAAATAAACACAGATTATTTTTAAAAATTGGAATATGGGGGCTAGAGAGATGGCTCAGTGGTTAAGAGGACTGGCTGCTCTTCCAGAGGTCCTGAATTCAAATTCCAGCAACCACATGCTAGCTCACAACCATCTGTAATGGAATTGGATGCCCTCTTCTGGTGTGTCTGAAAAGCAAAACAACAACAACAACAAAAAAAACCCCAGCTACAGTGTACATATACATAATAAATAAATCTTTGAAAAAAGTGGACTTCTGTGTGGGGTTTTGTTGATGTTGTTTTGATTCTTTTGAGACCAGATCTCATAGACTACAGTCTGGCCATGAACTCCTGATACTCCTGTATTCACCACCCAAGTGCTGGGATTAATGTGTGTCTCACTATCTGTGTGTTTTGATAAAGACCATTATTAATTTATAATAAGCATAAAAATATTTGAAAAGAAATTAAGTATTGAAATCACTCCTTCACAAAGACTGGCTTTGCTTTCTTCTCTAATCTCAGCAGAGACATCTGCCTGTCCAAGTGTGAGTTTACTCTCTGTGCTCTCTGGCCTGGCGCTGGGGATGAACAAGAACCTCACGAAGGCTTGGCAGGAACTCTGCTGGTGAGCTATGGCCGAACGCTAGGCTTTATGTTTCTTTTCTTCCTTACCAAAAAACCCAAAGTACACTTACTCACCAACAATGGTATAATTTGGAATTAAAACATACAATGAAGACAAATCAGCACTTTTCTCAGTGTTTTCAAACTCCTGGCAAGTTACTCTCCAGAATCAGGGACTAATCTGTATCTATAGGGATTCTGAGTTTTCAGAATTATGACACTTTAAATATACTTCTAATAATCTTTACAATCAATAGCAAAAATTCTTGTTTAAAAAAGAAAATGTACTAAGTTTAGTAGCGTTCACAAAGAACTACACATAAAAACCTAATTTAAAATTAAGGTCTGCCTCCCAGTAACGTGGCAGCCCCCTCCCCTGAGGAAATGACATGCAGGACTAACTATTGAAGACTTTTTTCACACTGAAAATGTGTTATACCTTGAGAGAGCATTCAGAGATTTTTAAAAATTTTATGTGTAGGTGTTTCACCTGTGCACATGTTGAAGAGTGTATCTGCTTCCCTGGAACTGGAGTTACAGATGTGAGCTGCCTCGTGGGTGCTTAGAATCAAACCCAGATCCTCTGGAAGGGCAGTATGCGTTAATTGCTAAGCCATCTCTCCAGTCCCTTGTCAGTTTCTTTTTTGTTGTTTAAAGATTTATTATTATATATGAGTACACTGTAGCTGTCTTCAGACACACCAGAAGAGGACATCAGATCTCATTATGGATGGTTGTGAGGCACCATGTGGTTGTTGGGATTTGAATTCAGGACCATCGGAAGAGCAGTCAGTGCTCTTACCTGCTGAGCCATCTCATCAGCCCCCTTGTCAGTTTCTTAATATTGAAAAAAATAATCTTCAAAGATGTTTGCAGAGAAGATCTTTAAACCTTCACTAGATGATGGCTGGCTCATGGATCTACACGAGACATCTCTGGCAAGTAGAGATGTCCTGACTATGGACCCTCACCTGTGTCATCTCACACACACACACACACACACACACACACACACACACACACACACACGATAGCAGAAATTACTTACTTTGTGGGGAGGCTCCTTATGAAAATAGGTGACTTCACCGGCATCTGGTCCCACAAGAGCTAACAGATTCTGAATCTTTTTCTTGTCTTCTAGTTCTCTGCAATTCTCATAAAAAATAAACATTATATACCCCCTCGTAAGTAACCATTTCTATTTAAAATATTTCCCTTCTGGCCAGCTGTGGTAGAGCACACCTTTAGTGTCAGCACAAAGGAGGCAGAGGCAGGAAGATCTCTGGGAGTTCAATGCCAGCCTGGTCTACACAGTGAGTTCTAAACTAGCCAGGACTACATAGTAGTCTAAAACAAAACAAAAACAAAAACAGAGTTGGATTCAAGATTTCTTGATTTTATATTTTCTTGAGACAGTCTCACATATCCCAGGTCACACTTGAGCTTGTTGTAGAGCCAAGGATAACTGATCCTTGACCCTGCTGTCTGCCTTTGAGATAACGGGCCTATGCCACCACATCCAGTTTATGCAGTGCTAGGGACAAACCAAGAGCTCTGTGCATGCGATGCAAACATTCTACAATTGAGCTGTATCCCCAGCTTCTGGTGTTTTAAAATGACTATACCCACAAGTTAAAAATGAAAGCGATCAGCCGGGTGTGGTGGCGCACACCTTTAATCCTAGCACTTGGGAGGCAGAGGCAGGCGGATTTCTGAGTTCGAGGCCAGCCTGGTCTACAAAGTGAGTTCCAGGACAGCCAGGGCTGTACAGAGAAACCCTGTCTCGAAAAACCAAAAAAAAAAAAAAAAAGCGATCTATACCTCAGTTCTTGCTACTAGAAGATTAAGTATTTCAATTCAGGAATTCAAAGAAGGGGCCAGGGAATGATTTCTTAGCTGTTTCTAGTAGAGTACAGTAGTTGGTCTTCCTCATGGTTCACAGTCCACTCTCCCTTCAGAATTGCTCAAGAGAAAGGACACTTGATTCCCTGCGTATGCTTCCCATCCTCAGGGACAGCCTGCCTGCAGTGCCCTCTCAGTGAGGCTGGGATGGGGAATAAACATCCATTCTCTTTGCCTCAGCGTCAGATGGCTCAGCATCACAGCCTCCAGGGTATTGACTGGGACCTGCTGTAACCAAACTACAGTCAAGGTTCTCCATCTGCCCAGCCAGACTCCCCTTGTTTCCTCAGAGGCAGATCTCCTCTCTTGTTCCTCTCTTGCTAGGGTATTCCCAGCAAATATCCTGGAAGAAAATCCCATAGTGCAGTTTCCCACGGCACCCAACCTAACATAGCTAACGTCAGGAACAGTCCAAGGAAACAAACTGAACAGGAATTTTTCAGAGCTAATGACAACAAATGATGTACAGAACGTCCTGTTCCTAAGAGTAGGGCAGGGGAGGAATTAATGGGTTTTGGTTAAACAATTAGAATAATCAAAAAGGAAAAGAGGTGGCCAACCTCCTCTAAAACAAACAAACAAAAACCATAAAGATGACCCCACAATCTGTGCCCAGCAAGAGGACTCAGTGAATTAATGTGTTCACTGAACAAACTTGGCACCAGTTTATTCCCTGAAACCCATGGTAGAAGAAAAGAATTGATTCCTAAAAGTTGTCTTCTGGGCTGGAGAGATGGCTCAGCAGGTTAAGAGCACTGACTGCTCTTCCAAAGGTCCTGAGTTCAAATCCCAGCAACCACATGGTGGCTCACAACCATCTGTAATGAGATTGGATGTCCTCTTCTGTTGTGTCTGAAAACAGCTACAGTGTACTTAAGATATAATAAATAAATAAATCTTAAAAAAAAAAAAGATGTCTTCTGACTTCATAATACACCATGGCACACATGTCCCTGCTTACATGCTCTCTTACTCTCTCTCATAAACACGCATACACACACCCACACCACAGTAATAAACAAAATTAAAATTAAAAAAAAAAAAATCGCCGGGCGTGGTGGTGCATGCCTTTAATCCCAGCACTTGGGAGGCAGACGCGGTCGAATTTCTAAGTTCGAGGCCAGACTGGTCTACAAAGTGAGTCCAGGACAGCCAGTGCTATACAGAGAAACCCTGTCTAGAAAAACAAAAAACAAAAAACAAAACAAAACAAAAAAATCACACTGTGAACTAACCAGTACCCCCCAGAGCTTGTGTCTCTAGTTGCATATGTAGCAGAGGATGGCCTAGCCGGCCGTCAATGGGAGGAGGGCTCTCGGTATTGCTTAGATTATAGGCCCCAGTACAGGGGAACACCAGGGCCAGGAGCAGGCCTTAGGAGATGCTGTTGTTACCTAGTGACTTGAAGCACCATCATGGCACCAGGTGTATGGGGACCATCCTATAATCAAATTTTGGCCAGATCTAATTTACAGTGAGTCTGCTAGATTTTCAGACTCATTTCCCCAGTTTCCAATATCTAATTAGGAGGTACACACTTGGTAGTTGGCACAACTTCCAAATTAGGGAATTGGGATTTTGGTTTGTTTGGTTTTGTTTTTTGTTTTCTTTTGTTTTGTTTTTCTTTGGAGGTAAGCCAATGGGAAACTTCTCAAACTAGCCTTCCTTACTTGGTCAAGACAAGGATAAAAGATCCTGGAGGAAGTGCACACCAATTCTTTCCTTCCTTCATTCATGACTCTAACCTAAACAAAAGCAAGTGGGTTCTGGACAACTCCAAAGGAGGTTTCAATGCCAGATGAGTCTTTGCCAGAGCAGATTAATTGGGTCTCAGGTACATGGACTAATGAGGCAAGTGCCTTCGTTTCCATCCCCCCAAAGAAGAAAGCAGTTCATGTGCACATGAGGTAGACATGAGCCTGCTTCAAAAGTCCTTCCCTAGGTGGTGGCAATTCTTTAATTTATGAGCGGATAGTAAATTTGCTATCCACGATATACTCGATTGTTTCACGTGGACAGAACACAGGAGAGATTTTAGAGCATGCCAGGACATTCTCTTCAAAGCACAAGGCAACCAGACACAATGGCACACAGTTTCCCAGCTGGGGAAACTGAGAAAAGAAGATGAAGAATTGTAGAGCAGCCTTGGCTAAACCCTGCCTACAAACAAACAAACAAAACAAAACAAAACAAAACAAAACACAGCCAGAAAAAGCCTCAGTGGGAAAAGACCAGGTGACTTTGGCTGTGCTGATGAGGTAGGAACAGAAGGACACTGGAGAGCTTGTTTAGCCGACCTGCAGTGCTTTAGGCTCAGTGAGAAACCCTGCCTCAGCAGAAGGAGGCTGCAGAGGAGGCTGGAGAAATGGCTCGGTGGTTACGAGCACTGACTGTTGCTGTGACACTGCAGGTTTGATTCTCAGCACCCATTCAACAGCTCACAACCACCTGTGACTGTAGATCCAGGACATCCAATGTCCTCTTCTGACTTCTGCTGTGTGTTGTGTGTGTGTGTGTGTGTGTGTCCCCACACGTGCTCGCACGTGCATATCTGTATATACATGCAGATATGCAATCAGGCAAAACATTCATTCACATAAAAATGAATATTTTGCTGGGTGTGATTCTTTTTCTGTTTGGTTTTGTTTTGAGACATGGTTTCACTGGGTGGCCCTAGATGTCTTAGAACTCACTTTGTAGTCCAGGCTGGCCTTGAACTACCTTCCAAGAGTTGGAATTAAAGGTGTGTGCCACCATTTTTTTTAAATTAACTTAATTGTTTTGGTTTTAAAATAAATATAAAGCTTTAAATATGATGGAAGCCACCTGATGTCAGCCACTGACATGCAGACTCATACATGTAGGTGTGTACATACACATATATACACGCTGAACACAGTGGAGCATGTATTTAGTCCCAGTAACTGGGAGACAGAGGCTGGCAGGACAGTCAAAGGTAATAATGATTGAAGGGGAAAAAAAATTCTCCTGCATCTGCTTCCTGCATGCTGGGATTAAAAGTGTGTATGGCCACCAACTGGCAGTAAGTAACATTTAAAAGCATCAAAAATAAAAAGGGCCAGGCATGGAGGCTCAGGACTGTAATCCTAGCATTCAGAAGGCAGAGGCACGAGGAGTACGAGGTAGAGGATAGCCTAGGCCACACAGTCAGCTCCAGGTTGGCCTGGGTCATCAAATGAGATCTTGCTTCAGCAAGCAAACAAAATTAACAAAACTACACCAAAAGAAAAAATAGCAGGGCTGGTGAGATGGCTCAGCGGGTAAGAACACCCGACTGCTCTTCTGAAGGTGATAGGTTCAAATCCCAGCATCCACGTGGTGGCTCACAACCATCCGTTATGAGATCTGGCGCCCTCTTCTGGAGTGTCTGAAGACAGCTACAGTGTACTTACATATAAATATAAATATAAATATATATACATATAAATATATAAATATATAAAATAAATCTTTAAAAAAAATAGCAAAGAACTTGAATTTACATTTTCTCCAACAGGTAAAATGGGTAAAAAATAGACAAAAAAGTGCTTAAGCCAGGTGGTGGGGCATGGTTTTAATCCCAGCACCTCAGAGGCAGAGATAGATGGATCCCTGAGTTCCAGGCCAGACTGGGTCTACAGAGTGAGTTCCAGAAAACAGAGCACAGGACACAGGACACAGAGAAACCCTGTCACAAAAAACAACAAAACAAAATATAATACAAACACAAACAGGCCAAGACCTGGGAGGGAACACAGAAGGTAATGTTTAACGGTCAGCATTTCAGTGTGGGGATAGGAAAACGTTGCAGAGGTTGTACCACAGTATGAATGTATTTACTTCTACCAAGCACTTAGAAATAGTTCAGATGGGCTAGGCTGATGGAGGTAAGCCTATAAATTCTGAAGGATGAGGCAGGAGGCTTCCAAGGTGAAAGTCTGGGCGATAAAGAGTTTAAAGACATTCTGTACAACTTGGTGAGGCCTTGGCTCAAAATTAAAAAAAACAATCTATGAACATAGCTCCTTAGTAGAGAACTTGTCTAGTATGCATGAGGCCCCAGGCTCAATTCCAAATATTAAAACAAAACACAGAACCAACAAATAAAACAAATAAACAAAAAGGTTAAAATAGTGAAGTGTCTCTCCGCTCCATTAGTATAATTCGCCCAAGTATCCATCTGTTCATGACATTCTCTCCCACTAGCCAATCCCTTTGCCAAGAACTACTGGGGGCTGGTGAGGTGTCATGAGGGAGAAAACCAAGTGCACGGCTGTCCTCTGACCTTCACATGCTGCTGTTGCAAGTGTAGACCTTCACACACACACACACACACACAATGACAAAGAAAATAAGGGTTTTGAAAAAACTCCAAGTTTATGACTTCTTCAGGAGAACAACCTACACCCAACAATTGGTCAATATCAAGACACAAAAGTCAGAATTCTTTGCCTGTGAAAGACCACCCTAAACTGGATGGAGGTGACACACCTTTAACCCCAGCACCCCAGAAACAGAGGCAGAGGCAGGCGGATCTCTCTGAGTTCAAGGTCATCCTGGTCTACAGAGCTACTTCCAGGATAGCCAAGGCTACATGGTGAAACCTTTTGAAAAAACAAACAAAAAACCAAACAAAACACAAAAAGAAAAGACCACTCTAGTCCTATAGCTTGGTGTGGGTCTGGCCTTAACCACCCTACCATAGTTCTAACATTCTCAGTGGTAATATCTGCCAAAAACATCTGCTCAGAGGTGTTTTTTAGTAAGAACCTCCCTAGGAATTGTCTTACAGGTAATCTCTATGCAAGTTTGTTTCCTGAGGACACAACCAAAGAGAATGACTGTAATTACGTTTCATCATTTAAGTGTGACTCAAGAGTTTTCATTCTGGGCCAGAGAGATGGCTCAGTGGTTAAGAGCACCGACTGCTCTTCTAGAGGTCCTGAGTTCAATTCCCAGCAATCACATGGTGGCTCACAACCATCTGTAATAAGATCTGATGCCCTCTTCTGGTGTGTCTGAAGACAGCTATAGTAAACTCACATAAATAAATAAATAAATGAAAAAGTTTTCATTCTAACATTTCCTGTCTGTTCAGTACCTGTTCTTTTAATATATTTATAATTCTTTGTATACATGTGTGATTCTGTGTGCATATTTACAATGTCCTCAGAGGCTAGAACATGACACTGGATCTCCTGGAGCTGGAGTTGAAGGTGGGTATGAACTGGGCAACATGGGTGCTGGGAACCAAACCCTTGCAGTACTCACTCTTAACTGAGCCAGTACCTGATTCTTAGTCGGTCATTTTCTGAGTAGAGTCGTAAAACATGTTCCCTTTCCTGGAAGAGGCAGACCTGCATATCACTTAGAGCTTTCTGTAATTCCGCAATCTCTTCCTCCCTCTGCTGCAAGTTCCACTCAAGTTTTTGCTGGAAAAAAAAAATATAGAGTAGTTGAAAACATATTAGGTCTCAAAGGAAACCTCTTAGTGAATATGGAGGAGTTGGTTCATGTCGAAGAATATTAGATCATACTGTGAACCCAAGATTGTGTCATTTACTGATAACCAAACAAAAACAAAACAAAAACAAAAACAAAACTGTTCTTAGCTGTGGTGTGGCTCAGCCCTTAGCACATACTTTTATTCCCCAACAGTGAAGGTAAAGTTAGTTTGTACAAGGAAGCAGCCGTGTTTGAAAGTGATGTCTGACTGAATGGCAGACAAAGTAACAGAGCAGAGATGAATCAGAAATATGTGACAGAATAGGATGTGCTGAAATCTCATCAGGAGAGGGAGGAAAGGGAAGCCATTTAAGGAGCAGTGAAGCAAAGGAGAGGAAGCAGTTTTCCTGGAGAATTTTACAGAGATAGGTTGCAGAGATAACAAGCTAGACACAGATGAAGACAGAATGAGCCAGAGAATGAGAAGGAACTAGAAAATTAGAACAGATAGATTGCCAGAGTTAGTTTGAGGCCAAGCAGAGCAATTAAGGAGAGGCAGAGAGAGAAAAGACAGATTGAATCAGTCATATTGAAGAGACGGAACAGCTAAGTTGAATCAGCCAGCTGGAGATCAGAAAGAACTAGAAAAGGTGAGCTTATTCAGCAGCAAGTCTAGAGGCTGGAAACATTCTAGGCTTAGATTAGATTGTACAGAGGCTAGAAGCTTCCAGGACTAGCCTAGGTTAGCAGACAGAGGCAGTAAGCCTCCAAGAGGACAACTATACAGAAGACTAATTAAAAGATACTTTTAATTAATTAATCTTTAATTAAATAAAAGATACTTTTTTTTTTTTTTTCCAAAACAGGATTTATCTGTATAGCCCTGGCTGTCCTGGAACTCACTTTGTAGACCAGGCTGGCCTCGAACTCAGAAATCCGCCTGCCTCTGCCTCCCGAGTGCTGGGATTAAAGGCGTGCGCCACCACGCCAGGCTTAAGTTTCCTTTCACAGTCAATAACATCAGCATTGAGAATGCCACACGCCCCCTCCACTCTTTCTGTGTGTGTGTGTGTGTGCGCGCGCACTCACAGGTGCATGTGTGACACACAAGTTAATGCTGGGTGTCTTCCTCCATTGCTTCTCCAACTTTTTGTTTGAGACAGGTCTCTCCTTAAACTGAGAGTTCAGCATCCGCAGTTCATCAAGGCCTGGGCAGTGAGTGAGCTCCAGGATCCACGGGAATCCTCTCTCTCTCTTTCTCTCTCTCTCTCTCTCTCTCTCTCTCTCTCTCTCTGTCTCTGTCTCTGTCTCTGTGTCTGTCTCTCTTTCTCACCTGCTCTTCACAAGCGTCTCTGTAGAGCTCTAACTTCTTCAGCAGGTCTTCATTCTCTGACTCACAGTTAGCCATCTTCTTCTGATAATATTCCAGAAGCTCCTGAGAAGGGCAAAGGACAGCCAGACGATCCTCCACTGAAGGCAGGGGCGTTGACTCCACTGAATCTGCCATTTTCTTCCACCTGTTGGTATCACCAAAGCCAGAGCCAGCACCACGTTTGGAGGCAACCAATATTCTATATGAAATTAGACAGCATATACTAAATTCTCTGAACACTGTAAAACATAACTTTTTAAGTAAAAGGGGTATTATGGGTGTTTTGTTTTGATATATAGTCTTTCTATGTAGCCCTGGCTGGTCTAGACCTGGATGTATAGACCAGGTTGGCTTTGAACTCACTAAGATGGACTCTTCCAAATGCTGGGATTACAGCCATCAGTCACCATATCTAGTGGTGTTAAGAGTTCATATACATTGAAAGTTTGAGCCAACTAGTTAGTAAAAATTTAAGTATTAATGACTTAAAACCATATCTAAAATAAATACCAGAGATTTAAAAATAACATTTAAAAACAATATAAATGGATACTACACAGTACTGTTGCAGGATCTTTGATCACACTGTGAACAAGAGTGCTAGGATTAAAGGCATGTGCCACCACTGCCTGGCTTTAATGTGACTGCCTTATAGGAAAACCAAACACCAAGTACCACCCCCCTTTAAAAAGAACCAACCATTTAATCCCAGCACTCAGGAGGCAGAGGCAGGTGGATTTCTGAGTTCAAGTCCAGCCTGGTCTACAGAGTGAGTTCCAGAACAGCCAGGGCTACACAGAGAAACCCTGTCTCGAAAAAACAACACAAAACATTATACCATAACAAAATAGACATTAGGGTGCAGAAACTTTGTACAAGATTGCCAGTTACAGCTAATGAATGTGGATAATATACATGTCCATCTCTAAGTAAGCCAAGTGCATGCAATAAACTACCAGCTGGAGTGAGGTGCATCAGTAGAGCAGAAACCTCACACTTCCTCAGTTACTGACAGCTTTTAGGGACTGGACCTGCAGCTTGAGAGCGGAGCACATTCTTAGCACACAGAAGACTGACACCCAGCACGCACATCCCGAGCACCGGACACAAAAGCCCAGGACAGAAATAAGATCTCATCTTCAGAGAGTGAAAAACAGGCCAAGAAATACGAGAGCAACTTGAACTCGAGAGCTGTCTCAGTGGTTGGGAGCACTGGTACTCTTCCAGAGGACCCGGGCTCTATTCCCATCCCCTCATGGCAGCTCACAAGTATCTGTAACTCCAGTTTCAAAGGATCCCAATACCCTCACACACATACATGCAAGCAAAACATCAAAATAAATAAGTTCTTAAAAAATCAGAGTGATTCTTACACTCTGCAGGAGGGAGCTACGACTGGGAGGGATGAAGGCGGTGTGGCAAATCCATCTCTTCTTTACACATTGGTTAGTTACTCCCTGTGACCCACGGGACTCCTCTGTTCACACTGAAAGAATTCTAGTAGTTCCAAAGAGAGGTCATGGTTGTTTTGTTTTGTTTTGTTTTGTTTGAGACAGAGTCTCTATATGTAGCTCTTGCTGTCCTAGAATTCAATATGCTGACCAGACTGGCCTCAAACTTAGAGATCCACCTGCCTCTGCCACCTGGGATTAAAGATGCTTACCATCACCATCGGTAAGCTGTTTTAAAATCTAGATTCTAAGCCAGGTGGTGGTGGCACAAACCTTTAATCCCAGCACTCAGTGGGCAGAGGCAGGTAGATGGATCTCTTGAGGCCAACCTAGTCTATAGAGTGACTTCCAGAACTGTCAGGGCTGCACAGAGAAAATGTCTTTAAAAATCAAGACTAGCAGGGCGTGGTGGCGCATGCCTTTAATCCCAGCACTTGGGAGGCAGAGGCAGGTGGATTTCTGGGTTCGAGGCCAGCCTGGTCTACAAAGTGAGTGCCAGGACAGCCAGGGCTATACAGAGAAACCCTGTCTCAAAAACAAAAAAAAACCCAAAAAAACCCAAAAAAACCACAACCCCCCACACCACACCACTCTGTCAAAAAACTAGATTCTGAATAAAAACAGAGAATTGAGATTTAGAAAAGTATGCTGCCCCCTTATCTCCTATACCAACTGGATAAAACCTACAGAAGTATTGATTAATTAACAACTCACAAATAAGCAAATATCTTACTTTCTGCAGATGGGTGTATGTGTCGGAGTAAAGTTCATTCTGTCTTATTCACACCTATCAAATACACAAAATGACAATGAGGGCCAGGAAGAGTTGAAATAAGTAAATATAGGCTATATAGCACAGTTCCCTCTGTTACCATATTTGACTCCTGTGGAGAGTGTGGCATTCAGACCAACACTGGGTGTTTTCACAACCGCTTATCCAACTTGTAGTACAGAAAAAAAAAAATTGGGGGGGAGGGAAATAATCTTATTTCTATGCATATGAGGCAAATATTTACCACTAAGCTATAGCCCTAAATATGTTTTTTGGTTTTGTGTTTTTCTGAGATTGGATTTCTCTGTGTAGCCTTGACTGTCCTGGAACTAACTCTGTAAACCAGGCTGGCCTCGAACCACCACTTCCCAGCTGTTTGTTTGTTTGTTTGTTTGTTTTTGACAAGGTTTCATGTAACTTATGGACTTAAACACCTTATGTATCTAAGAATGACTCTGAGCCTGTGATCCTTCTGCCTCCAACTCCAGAATGCATGTGCGACCATACATAATATATGTAGTTCTTTGGATCAACTTCAGTGTTTTGTGTATACTGAGCAAAAAATTACACTATATCCCCACCCATACCCTAACAGGATATAGTCCAGAATGGCACTGAACTTCCAATCTTCCTGCCTCCAATTTCAAGGCACCATGCATAGAGGTATGTGCTAGCATCATGCCTAGTACACTCAAGCTCACTCAATCTGATTCTGTTATAGCATAGGATCTTGCTATGTAGTCTAAGCTTGCCTGGAACCAGTCAGTCTCAGCCTGCCTACACCTGAACTGCAGGCTTACATCACTATACCTAGCCAGTTAGTAATCAGCAAAACAGGGGCTGCAGAGATGGCTTACCAAGCCTGGCAACCTGAGTACAATCCATGGGAAAAAACACAAAGTTGTCCTCCGACCTCTACATACTCACACATAAACACAGTAATACATTTAAAAAACTTTAAAAAATAAGCAACTTGACGCCGGGCGTGGTGGCGCACGCCTTTAATCCCAGCACTCGGGAGGCAGAGGCAGGCAGATTTCTGAGTTCGAGGCCAGCCTGGTCTACAAAGTGAGAAACCCTGTCTCGAAAAACCAAAAAAAAAGTAAGCAACATGTGTAAGGGTGTTTTCCCTGCGTGTGTGTCTGTGCACTAGATGAATGTCTATTGTGAGCTGCCATGTGGGTGCTGGAAATCAAACCCGGGTCCTACCTGTGTTCTTAAGCACTTGAACCATCTCTTTAGCCCCTATCTAATGATGTAAGAGAAAGGTTAGGCCACTCTTTTCTTGAGTTTCATATCCAGCTTGAGTTCTAGGACAACCAGTGTTATATAGTGATAGATACCTTGTTCCAAAAAAAAATAAAACAAACAAAAAGCAAAACAAAAAATAATCACAAACTGACCAGTGGCTACTTACAGACACAAACATTAAATAAAGCCTAGAATTCATAACTTTCTATTTTAGAGCCTAACCTCTCTCCCCTGACTTATTTTTATCTCTTTCCCCAGATATAGCCTGTTTCTATAAAATGTTTTTTGTTTGTTTTTGAGACAGGATCTCACTATGGCTGGCTTGGAACTATGTAAACCAGGCTGGTCTAGAACTTACAGAGATTGTGTGCCTCTGGCTCCTGAGCACTGGGATTAAAAGCTTATACATCATGCCATAGGCACACAGTGTTCTTGGTTCTATGCTTTTGCTCATGAGCTTCCTGGCAGTTTAATTACAACTCCTTCCACAACTCTAGTAAATTCACTTAATCAACTGTATTCTGCATGTAAAATTCATCTGAAATACTGTTTCCTTCATCTCTTTCTTTAGTTTTTCCATTCAAGACGATCTAGAAAGCCAATTGTAGTGACTTCTGTCATTAAAATCTAGCACTGGAGCCGGGCATGGTAGCACATGCCTTTAATCCCAGAACTCAGGAGGCAGAGGCAGGTGGATTTCTGAGTTCGAGGCAAGCCTAGTCTACAGAGTGAGTTCCAGGACAGCCAGGGCTACACAGAGAAACCCTGTCTCAAAAAACCAAAAACCGGGGCTGGTGAGATGGCTCAGCGGGTAAGAGCACCCGACTGCTCTTCCGAAGGTGATAAGTTCAAATCCCAGCAACCACATGGTGGCTCACAACCATCCTTAATGAGATCTGGCGCCCTCTTCTGGAATGCCTGAAGACAGCTACAGTGTACTTACATATAATAAATAAAATAAAT
>CACVCL010023411.1:0-17262 GCA_902729485.2 Mus minutoides
TTTCCTTCAGCATCAGAACTGTTCTCCAGTTTGTCGACCATGTCAGTGACCTGTGCTTCGCCCCCGGGTTTTCTCCTTCCTTCCTCCTCTGCTGCTAGCTAGCTAAACAGTGGTGCTATTAGCCTCTCTGACAAGGGTGGTACAGTCTAAGAGACGCTGATTCATGGATAATGAAATTACGCTCTCCCTCTGGGGAAGGAGAAGGCAGCATCACGTGCATAGCCTTGGCACGGGATGTCAGAACGCTGTAGGTGTGCAGAGCGTCTCTTCCTTTGCCCTTTACCAACACGAGAGCATGAATTGCTTATTTTAAATGTGGACTTGGACTAGCATCAGACAGGCCATCAAGCTGGAGACAGAATGAGTCCTAAACACAGCAAATGAGAGTTGAGCCATGAAAAATGAAAAATTCAAAAGCCAAATTGTTTGTTTGTTTGTTTGTTTGTCCCCAGCCCAGGATTCTAATTGGGATCTAAATCTGTAGCACACCCCTGGTCCTCATACTCTTTTCCATGTGTATTTAAAAAAAAAAAAAGGCAGGGGGGGGCATTTGGGACAAACCATATGCAGGAAAAATACTATCAGCAAAACTGAATAACAAACCTTGTAAGAGAAACAGAATGCATGGGTATCAAATACTGTGTGGTAAATGGCTCTTCAAAGCTAATCAAACACCATCACCCTAGACACACAAGGAGAAGTCACAATGTCCTCAGCCACAGTAGTCAGATGAACTGGACCTGATTTTTTCTCAGCCTACAAAGTCATCGGTGATTTGGAGTTATTGGATAGACTGTTGTAAAAATACCACAAAAAGAAACTAAAAGTTAATAGTGTCTCACATGTGGGAAAAATATCATAGCAGTGAGTGACAGAATAGAAGCCCTAGAAATAAAGACGCAATTCCATTCTCTCTGACACTTGCTAAGTCAACTCAGGTACATTTCTTGGCTTTCCAAAATTTGAAGACGCCCACGCATTAGATTAGTTTGCAATGATGACTGCTCACAGCTATCGGGAAAGTGAGTGTGAAAAGCTTTGGGGTTTTAAGTGGTTCTTCCCTCTGTGTGTGTGTGTGTGTGTGTGTGTGTGTGTGTGTGTGTGTGTGTGTCTGTGTGTCTGTGTGTCTGTGTCTGTGTGTGTGTTTAAAATGGCATTTAGTGAGATACTCTACGGGGCTTGCTTCCGCTCTGTGTTTGGCACAGGTCAAAGAAAAGAATCATTTTGCATCAGGGAGTCTAGAACTTTTGACTCCCACAAAGATTAACATCCTTCATCTTGGGTTTTCTCATATCCATCTAGAGGAAGTAAAAAAAAAACCCACAAGATTTTATTAATAATCACATATATGTGGATATGGTATATAACATATATACGATAAATATAGCAGTACCAACCAGAGAACACTGAAGCAAAAACTTATCAAACTGAATAAAATGTTGATCTGTACCTAGTCAGCCAGAGGTTTTCCTTGTTGATTCGGCTTGCCTCCCTCGCCTGAGCGCGACTGACTCTGTTGAGTTTGTACTGACAGATAAGCTTTCATGGCAAGATGGCCCTGCTTCTGAGCAGCGCAGGAATGGGCCATATGTGTTCTGCAAGCTTAGCACCTGTTGCCACCACGTGGCTCACATCAAGGTTTCCATCCCTTACAACCTGATGGAGGCTTGGAACACACAGCGCCAGAACCAGTTTACCATCACTAGTAACTACGAACACTGGCAACCAGGGGGCTGTCAGAAAGAGGCGGAAAGAACAAGAGAATCCTCTTTTCCTTTTACTTCTTTAATTACTTTTATTGTTAAAGCAAATAATTAATCAGAGAAAGACCACAACCCCACTTCCCATCTCACTGAGTATAGGGTTAACTAATGTGGAAACTGTCTCTTTGCTATTTGGGTTCCTGGAACGCATCTAGAGAGCAGAGAGAAGACCTCAGGGTTTTAAAGAAATTTTCTGTTGGCTTCACTTCCTAGGGTGACAGGTGAAATGTTCCTGAGCGAGCTCTCCAAATCTTGTGAGGAGCGACCGGGAACATAAAAAAGATAGGGATGTCTAGGTCACGACAGAAGACCGTCATAGTTTATCTATATTAGGACCACTGTCTAAAAGAAGGGATTCTGGGACCAACATGGCCCATCTCATGAGAGACCAGAGAGCCTTCTTCTGTCTGGTCCCTCCCGGCAAGTTCTGAAGAAGAAATTCAGCATTTCCTGATGAATCTCTGCATCTTCTCACTATTGTTGGGGGGAGGAGGCGACTCTACTTCCTAAAAGATACGTTATTTTTACATCTGTTGCTCATACATAAATTGGAATTCCCTTTGTGCAAAAGAGCCCACTATTCTGACATTACATACACAAAGCTCATTTACGGTGTATACATCATTCCACAGATGGAAGAAAGCACCAATTACCCAATAGAAAATGTGTTTACATTAAATATTACAACATAAAGGAAATGAAAGGCTAACTGCTCTAAAACCTGCTAAATATCTCTATAGTGTTTTCTGATTTTCAGTGGAGAGAGAGAGAGAGAGAGAGAGAGAGAGAGAGAGATGACACAATTTAATTGCCAGTCTTGCAAATACTAAAACTCTTTGCCTAACCAATTAACTAACTCAGGACAAGCAGTAAAGGTATCAACTGTATTTCATCAATTACAAACATCAATAGCAGAGTTTTGTCTTCTTGGGGATGAAAATGTTTTTGTTGTTGTTTTGTTTGTTTTTTTTGTTTTGTTTTGGCTTGGTTTTTTTGTTGTTGTGGTTGGTTGGTTGGTTGGTTGGTTGGTTGGTTGGTTGGTTGGTTTTTGGCAAAAGGAAAGATTACACACATTCAAGCAAAGACAGTTTCTGTTGAAGACTCCTTATCTCCTGTATCCATCTTCGATCAAAAATCATAAGGTTTTGTTTAAATATAAATCCTTACTCAGCATCCTTGTGGCTACAGCTTATTGATGAAGTGGAGTGACCCATCGGATAGTGGGTATCGAGCACACAGGAGCTCAATGTTAGCATCCTGTGGAGTTTTGTGGCTTCGCCGGACTGTTTCGCTTACAGTTTTCCTTGCTGGTCTTATTGATCTCTCACAATTATCTCTCCTTGGACACGAGTAAGCAGAATGTCAGAAAGAGCATTAAAGGAACCAGGGTAGACCGTGTGCTGTTGGACATATGCAGTAACCTCGGAGACGGTAGAAGTGACAGGCTACTCTCCAATGGCGATAACAAAAATGATGCTCCTCAGGGTCGCCATCAACCTAGGGAAGGGTTTTGAGCAACTTGTACAGCAATGTAAAGGACAGAGCATGACTATTTTGTTTGAGTTTGTCTGCCTTATGGTCCTTGGGAGTTAACTAGAGGACTTAAAAATGGGTGATATGGCAGATGTGTTATAAAGGCATTTTATCTTCCACTGAGCCTGTTATTTGGTAGATGATGATGCTAAAAGAGGAATGGATACAGAAAATGTGGTACATTGACACAATGGAGCACTACTCAGCTATTAAAAACAATGAATTTATGAAATTCTTGAGCAAATGGATGTATCTGGAGGATATCATCCTGAGTGAGGTAACCCAATCACAAAGGAAGTCACTTAATATGCACTCACTGATAAGAAACCTAGAGTACCCAAGATACAATTTCCAAAACACAAGAAAATCAAGAAAGACCAACGCGTGGATACTTCATTCCTCCCTAGAATAGGGATTAAAATATACATGGAAGGAGGTGCAGAGACAAAGTTTGGAGCTAAAATGATAGGATGGACCATCCAGAGAATGCCCCACCCGGGTGGTCCATCACATAATCAGTCACCAAATGCAGACACTACTGCATACGCCAGCAGGACATTGCTGAAAGGACCCTGATATAGCTGTCTCCTGTGAGGCTTTGACAGTCCCTGACAAATACAGAAGTGGATGCTCACAATCATCTATAGGGCAGAACACAGGGTCCCCAATGTAGGAGCTAGAGAGAGTACCCAAGAGCTGTAGGGGTCTGCAACAATATGAACTAATCAGAACTCCCAGAGCTCATGTCTCTGGCTGCATATGTATTAGAAGATGGCCTAGTTGGCCATTATTGGGGAAGAAAGGCCCTTGGTCTAACAATGTTTATATGCCCCAGTACAGGGGAATACCAGGGCCAAGTAGTGGGAGTGGGTGGATAGGGGAGGGGGGGAGGGTATAGGGGACTTATGGGATAACACTTGAAATGTAAATGAAGACATTATCTAATAATAAATAAATAACTTTTAAAAAAAGATCCACACCCTATAGATCCATATCTTACAACTGTTCTGCTTTATAGGACTTCCCTAAAGTAACTCCTGACTCATTCAGATGAGGCATCCTAAGCCAGGTTACACTCCTTCCATTCTCTTCGGTTCATGATTTCCAGCGATTTGCTCATGAGATGTCTATCTGCTAAGGAAGTGTTAACCTGCTAGTCTTGAATGCTTCCCAGCCTGGCATCCACTCCACCCCCTTCATCCATTAAAAGGCACCATGCACTCAGTTCTACGTTGTTGTTTATAGGTAGGATTGAGTCGTAAAAATGTAAAATTCTACATATACTTTAATGGGCTCTACTCTGCTCGTTTTTTTATGGTTTAATACACTTTGATGTGTGGGGTCTTTATTGGTTTACCGTAAAATGCGAAAACAGCAAGGCAGCTATAAATTACAAGGGAAAGGTCATGGTGGATTTTAAAAATAAAAACTGTTTATAGACTCTTATCACATATTTAATTTAAAACATAACCCCAGTGATGGGCATTCTATGCCTTACCCTCTTGACTACTAATTTGCCCTCCAAGGCTGTCACTGGAATCACGAATCTCACTTTCACATTACTTCCTCTCTCTCACTTTAGAGGTTTTTGTTTTGTCTGTGGCATGGTTGAAATGCTCCTTTCTCGGTGCAACCTGGAGTCAGGTGTGAAGTTATCTCCCTTTGACCTTCTTGGCCTCTGGTGACTTTCGCCATTTAGAAAGATCATGTGTACTGAAATCCCTCTTCCTGGTGGCTCCTTATGCCTGGCTGCAAACCTCTTCCCAGATCCAGGGCAAATGTTCCCTCTGAGGATCCAAGAGCACCTCCTTGTGGGAAACTCGGTCACTCCTTCATCCACAGTTACCATGTTATGCCTTCTTTTCCTCCACGCCCCTCCCTGAAGAAGTGGCTTGTGTTCTGGCAGGAACATGGGCTGCTGCTCCTTAAAGAACTACTTTGAAGTCGTGTCCTTGCATCTGATTAACTGTATGGCTTTAAGTTTTAGCTTCTTTGTTTAAAAAAATAAGTATTCATAAAACGATAAAACCATTACCAGGCAGCTTCAAAGAAGACAAAAGTCTGTGTGTTTTCAGACACAATTATGTGTTGGTATTTTTGTTTTGCTTTTGTTTTTAAATCATGTATCATGTATTACTTAATTGGCTAGTCAAAGGGTACTTCTTTGTCATAATGTAAATGAGAACCCCAGGACAGACTTGACAGGGAATAGTGACTTTCTCTTTTCCTCCTGCGCCCTAATATCTAGGCGCCCTCATGTGTCTTAATGCTCATAACCCAATAGAGTTTTAATTAGAATGAGCTTTCTATTAAACTCAAAAGGAAGGCTCTAAGCTGAGGTAGATTCAGACATATCTCTTGGCATGTAACTGTTACTGAAACCATGTGTGAGAACAGTCCTCGGCCTCACTCTCTTCCTTCCCCATCTCTGATGTAGGCTGGTTCTCGGATCACCAAACCATCTCAGCTCTTGTAGGATGCAGCCAATTCTGCCTCTACTCACTCTAGACCCCTCCCTGGTCACAACCCCCAACTCCCCCTTTTCTGTCCTTTAAACCTGTGACAGGAACTATGTCACAGGCTGTCCCGTGCTTGAGTTCTTAAAATGCTGGTGTTAATCTTCTAAGCAAACAGATTTCTTTTCCTAATTCTTCCAGTGTGATTTGGTACAGAGATGGCAGGGTAACCTGCTCTGAGCAGGAAGAGAGGCAAGGCCTCAGAATGTTCCCAAAGCAGGAACTACACAATGACTGAGATAAATAGCCATCTAAACTCTATAATCTGGCCATTGTGATAAAATTACTATTGCAAACAACCCAGATCAAACATACAGCTTTATTGCATCAGTCTAATGTTTATTATATATTATATACAATGTATTGTATATAATCATACATATTATATATTGTATATCATATATTATATCCTATTCTTCTGCATATAATATTCCCATTTTATTACTGAAGCAATTTCAAAACCTATTCTTTTGAAAAAGTGGAGTATAACCGATTACATTCAGATGTAAAAATTATTTCTATGTTGGCAATGATCTGACAGTGGCTTTTGCTTATGAAAGTTCTCAGGACTTTCAATATTTTCCAGGGCATTTGAAAGTGAAAAACAGCTTTTAAAAAAGCAAGGAGTAGCATTTTATTTAAATTACTGTACTTTGTTTTCGTGAACTTGGGAGACCTGGCTTCTCTTGGAGCACTTGTTCCTGGAAAAGATCCTCTGATTATAGAGTTTAGATGGCTATTTATCTCGGTCCTTGTGTAGTTCCTGCTTTGGGCACACATTCTGAGGCCTCGCCTCTCTTCCTGCTCGGAGCAGGTTACACAGCCATCTCCCTAGGAGCTAGGTTGCAGGTCCACAACTGTCTGATCATACACATCTCCAAAGAACTACAACTGGAGGCTCCAAATTTCAAAGGCTTGTGGTGGTATATTCATCTTTCTCTTCATCTCATAAAAAAAAAAAAAAAGAATTCAAGTATGCAGAAAGCATACGAATCACACAGAACCAAAAGCCACCTATGGCTGCGTCCCCTTCATCTCTCCATCCCTGACTCCTTTCTCCCGAGAGCCTTCTCTCTCATCTCCAGGGTGGGTGTTTTCCTTTTCGTCTCTCTATCCAACTTTTATTTGTAAGCTTATCTACACGACTTGAACACCTACCTTCCGATCATAATAAAAGGAAAACAGTAATGATGTTTAATCTCTTAGAAAACCAATAATTAAAATGATACAGTCTAATAATTTAATGAAATAGAAAGTAAAATATTCTCGTTGTATTCAAGATCTTTGAGGCTCTCAATGAAAAACTATAATTTTGTAAATTGCAGCTTGATTCCGAGGAGAAACCACATGCTCTCTAGTCTATGTTTAAGCCATGTTTTAGCTCTGGTTTATAAGGTAGGGCAGAGTTGGGCTATAATTTCCCAGGCGAGGTGCTGCTCAGGTTGGGGACAGTGGTAAAGGTTGCCATCAGCAGAGCAGACTGGTCTTGGAGACATTTGTAGTGGGAGGGCACCAATGGAGCCTGTCCTTTCTTTGTAAACACCACAAAGACCTCCAAGAGCCCTGCAGTGTGTTTTCCTGCTGTCTGCCTGGAATTCTAAGGAAGCCTAATCTTAAGTCTAATAACATTGTCCCTTTGTCCATCTCATTCCATCCACCCAAAGGTTCTAGTAAATCAGTTCTTCCCCTTTTAATCCATGCCCCTCTTGCTTCAGACAGGTCCAATGGCTGCATTATCATTGTTTCCAGTTCTTACAAACCTTAACATCCACATTAAAGAGGAGAAAGCGCAGGAAAGGTTGGGTTTTAAAATGGTTTTTATTCTCAGTAATGAACCATACTTAAGACTAACTCAGGTAGAGTGCCTCTGCGCAGCCTGAATTCATGCAGCAAACGTTGTTCTGAATTCTGCCTTAACCTCTTTCCAATGGACAAATTTACATGAAATATCAAGTGATCAAATGAAGGCTCCAGGTGATTAGCTAAACTGCAGCCAGTCACAGAGGCAAGAGACATTCTGGAAACACTCAGCAGCCTTTCAAATCATCCCCCGGAGGTTAGATTTGTGCATAACACTGTTAGCCACAAGGATCTCCTAGCATTCCACTCCTCTGAAGATCCAGCAGGCACACCGTGCAAAAACGTTGCATGGTTAACTCCTTCCCATTGGGCTGTCTGAGCTCACAGTGACTCACTGGTAAGTCTACAGATGGGGAAGAAACCCTGTCTGGTCTTTTATTCGTATT
The DNA here is from genome assembly GCA_902729485.2 of Mus minutoides. Lineage (NCBI taxonomy): Eukaryota > Metazoa > Chordata > Mammalia > Rodentia > Muridae > Mus > Mus minutoides. Next base: position 8,059 of record CACVCL010023411.1, read on the forward strand.
TCAATGGTTGCCAAGTAGAGATAGCATCTCTGGTGATGGGAGAAAGCAACTTAGGTTTCTAAGTGTGCCTGTGCACACCAGGGAAGGCATGCTTCCTGCTGTAAGTGTGCCTGTGCACACCAGGGAAGGCTTCCTGCTGTAAGTGTGTCTTAGTGCCAAGTGCTGTAAAGAATGCAGCCGAGCCTGCTCCTGGGTTTTAGAGTTCATTCTCCACCTGTAATATAAGGGGGTGTGGGAGAAGAGAGAGAGAGAGAGAGAGAAATGGCCCAACACTCTTCAAGAGCATGAAGGAAAGGCCATTTAGGAAAAAAAGAAGTCCTCTGTGTATGCAGGGAGGTGCTTCACAAGGCAGACAGCTACACCACAGTAGAGACAACGTTTCCTTAGCTGATTCAGTTCATTAAAATGCACAGTTACAACAGGCTTCCTTAGAGCCTGCAGCTGAATGACCCAAGTCTCCATTGGCTCCAATGTCACACGGAACTCGATGAGTCAAACATACTGCCCAAACACAATTCAACTCGCTAAAACCCAGCCCTGTGAACACCACCATACTTTTCTCAGGCACATTTTAAAAGACGCCAGCACAATTTACCACAGAAGGGGAGAAGATGTTTGCAAGCAGGCAGCAGCAGCAGGAGAATATCCTGGCTTGCTCTCAAAGTAGTTTTTAAGTATAATTGGTGGATAGATCTGAAGGGTAAGGGTCCACTCTGATACGAGGACCCTCCCCCTCTTTATCTCCAAATGTATGGGATTTGCAGCTGACAGACAGCCTCCATCAGCTTCTGGGGTTTAAGGGTTATACCAAAACTCAGAGGCCACAAAATCTATTTGTCAAGTAAACTGCAGAACGCAGGGGCAGCCTGCAAGGCTCATTTGCAGACGTCCTCAGGATGAGCCTGGGAGGAGGGGCGCTAACAGCTGCAGCCTTGGCTGCACTGGCCCTTGCCAGCCAGAATTCAAGCTGGGTGAGTCAGAGCATGGCTCAGAGAGGGGGGATGGCAAGTGAAATTAAGAGAGGGGGGGGAGGGGATTAAAAAGACAGAAGTTGTTTGAAGATGCAAGTACTCCTGAAATCGGTCCACCAGTATTGGCAGGGTCACATTCACATAGGCATGACCTGTAGAATTTTAAAGATATTCCAATCAAATCGCAGCATGGAAGACTTGCTTTTATTCCCTGGTGTCAGAGAGAGCTAGAGTTATATCCAGCTTTTGGTTTGGTTAGACTAATAGCCTGAGGTACTGCTTGTTCTGCCGTCTGTAAAATGCCACTTTATGACCCAAGACGACTCTGGAGGAAAGAAGAGACAAAGGTACCAAGTGGGCTGAGCAGGTTCTCAGTGAAAGACCTCTGCCCACGCTCACCAAGTGTTGGCACACAGAGCAGCTAGCTGACTTTTGTGGCGAGGTGGACAGCGCGACATTAAGCGTTAAAGTTGCCAATTCAGCAGTTTGCCACAATGGCTAAATGTTCCTTGATCAGTCATCACATCAGACAACAGATAGGAGAGGCATCTTCCAGCAACTCGAGAGCCCCCCTGCGAACAAGCTTTAGTAGATTTCTTACGCTATGGTGGTTTTGCTTATCGCTGAAGAATCAGTCGAATGCTGGTGTTGCTTCTACTAACAATAGCATCTCTATTTAATCAGTATCACCTGAGAAACTGCAGCTGTCATCTTTCTAATAATTCCCTATAAAGCTTGCTTGGGATGCTTTTCCTGTAACTCAAGTCCCCTCCACTGTTAATTTTGTCTTCAAACCATCAATATGTCCCCAAAGTCACTGTTCTTTCTACTAATGCTAAGTCACATGGCCAGAAGAAGTTGCCACCTAGTTGATTATTTTTAAGTTACATTATTTGTGAGTGTGTGTGTGTGAGTGTGTGTGTGTGTGTGTGTGTGTGTGTGTGTGTGCGCGCGCGCGCGCGCGCGCGCATGTGTCCCAAGGCATTTGTGTATATGTGGAGGTCAAAGGATAACTTGCAGAAATCAGTTTTCTCCTGTCACGTCAGTTCCCACAATCAAACTCAGGTTTCTGTGTTTGTCTGCAAGCATCTTTGCCCGCTACTGAATCATGTCCCCAGGCCTATAAAACTAATTTTTTTTTTTAACATAGTTGGTTTCTGGTGTGAAGCCAATGTAGACAGTTGGAGAAACATATCACAATATTAATATTTAGATTTTAAAATTTTAAACTCAGTGTGATATGATGGCTAAATTTTGTAAGAGAAAACTCTCCCGAGAGGTCTGTGACTGTTATCTCCATGATCTGGGATCCTCTGAGACAGACCTGTGGGGAAGCTACATTTATTGTCTTAATTGGCAGGGGAAACCCAGCCCCTGTGGGTAACACCATTCCCAGTCTGGGATCCTGGACTGTGTAGATGAAGAAGTCAGCCATAGCATGCATGCATCCCTCTCTATGTCTTCATTAGGGACATCCTGGAACCAGTTCTAGGCTCCTACTGCCTTGACTTCCATACCACAACAGGCTGTGCCTTAAATGCTAAGCTAAAATGAACCCTTTCTCCCTTGAGTTGCTTTGGTTAGAATATCTGTCACAGAAACAGCAACAGAAACTAAGACACAGTGTAAAAGAATTCCACTAGACATTTGCTTACCACACTTCTACATCTCAGAAAAAGGTATGGATTTTTTTTTCCAGAAGACAATTATAATGTAAGAGGTCAAAGAATATTTGGAACTCAGAGCCCAGACCACTAGCAAAGTCCCTGTGTTATGCAGCTATTTGAAATTTTATATGATCGAACAACAAGCTCTCTTTTCTCCAGAGAGAAAACTGGTGTGAGCCCTTCAGTGGAGACCTGGTAATAATCCATTCCAAAGACTCAGAAAAGAACAGAGATGCAAAGCGCTATAAAGGTTTCTAAACAATACAGGGTCTGTGAGTTGGTATATGCTTAATGCGGATCTCACTGAGCTGCTATGTGCATTCATTAGTTAATTAGTTACTTAATGACTTTGAAGTGTTAAGTCTTATTAGATGTTTCTTTACACTTTAACACATGTGTGGGAGAAATTACTCTGAAATTAGAAACTGACTATATGATTCCAACACATTGGGTCTTCCCATGCATACTTCAATGGTCTTTCTTGTTCTGATTATTTTTTTCCCAGACAACTCATTAGAAGCCTATTAGACCCCCAGCTCTATAGTTTTCAGCACGGGCATTAGCAGTGAACACTCAGCATAGCCCTGACCAACCCTCAGACAAAGATGCTATTTTGTAATAATACAGCATCATGTTACTTTCACATAAAACAGAGTGGTGAGTGCAGCTTTGTATATCTAGGGAAGGTAAATACTCTGTTGGGGAAATCTGAGAAGAATTAGAAAATGAGAAGTTTCCTTCCCATTGCTGTGATAAAATACCCAGGCAAAAGCAACTTAAGAGAGAGGGGTTTTTTTGGCTCTCAGTTCCAGGTTCCTGTCTATTGTTACAGGGAAGTCAAGGTAGTGGGCACTTGAATTAGTAACATTGCATCCACAGTGGAGAGCTCAGAGGAGTGAATTAATGCATGCACACTAGTGGGCTCACTCTCTTCAGTCAATCCAGGGCTTACAAGGTGAACTGCTACTACCCGTACTTAAAGTGGGTCTTCTCTTCTCAATTAACCCAACTAAGAAAATGCTCACGGACCTGTCTACAGGTCATCCTAATCTACCCAGTTCCTTCTTGAGCCTGCTTTCCCAAGCTGATTCTAGAGTTAGTGAAACCAACAGTCAAAACTAACTATCACAGGAAACACTTGAAACCCATGGTAACTATGTTGTTCTTTAGGCAATAGCAATGAGCTTGTCTCCTCTAGCTGGGAAGATTTAAAAAAAATGGTAACAGTGTTCTTTGTGTTCTAATTTGTGGCAGACATGTTTATAATTTTAAAAAAGGAGACAGGTATACCTACTTTTCATGCCCTTTAATGGATGACTGAGCGCATTTGTATTTTCTGTGCCCCGTCAAGAAATGACCTTCCCGTTGTCTTCAGCCCCTCATTCCTCCAGCCATCCCCTCATTTCCAGGAGTAGATGCTATTCAGTATCTTATAGAAGCGAAATTATAAAGTGGCACCTTCATATGACCCCGTCCCTCTTTCAGGCTCAACGTTATATTTTTCTGAGATACTGGTGAGAGTAGCTGTAGACTTATGTTTTGTTCGCCCTTATCTTGCTTTTTTTCCTCCTTGCTATCTACCCATATGCCACAAAATTAATCACTTTCTTATTCAAAGAGCAGAAAGTTATGCTACTGTCTGTACGACTACATCTATACACCTAGATAAATGTCCTATCTTGTATATTCTACAGCATGGGCAACTCGGAAATTACTAGAGACAAACAAACATCCCTTAGTCACATTTATCTTTTTGCACTAGCAAATAAAATGTGATCACAAAATACATGTTTTGTTTCGAGGAATCTGGCTATGTACAGAGTCTACTTTAAGGAAAACACTGCGCTGTCTTTATTTTTTAATTTACAGTTGTTCTTGGTTTTTCGCCTTCAAAGCTTACATACATCCTGCCCAGCTTAGCTTTTTGTCTCAGGCCTCAAACTTTAGAAAAGGCAGTCCTATCTAGGGCTAAATATATTTTTAGAAATCGGGAGATGTGCTTCACACAAAGTGTTAATGCCTAAATCATTAGTTCTCCAAGGCACAGCCCCAGGACAGTGTGTAACACAGAGGACCAATTACTCTCTGATTACTCTCTAATGAGGTCCCTTGTAGAGCTGTATTTATTGATGTGCTATGAGGTCCCTCTACACCAAAGAACTCTAAGAAACAGAATCCCTGGACTCAGGGCTGTATTTACAAATAGAAGATTATCAAAATTATTTAATGACCTCACAAAATAATCCCTTTATAAAGACCAATAGAGAAAGGATGAATAGTTCTACTTCTAAATGGCCTTATCATTTTTCATGAAAGTAATCTCCTTCTGTCTCTCCTTGCTCCAACCCCTGCCTCTCTTCTATTAAAAAAAAAATTAAAATAATCAGACATAATCCTAGGAACTGTTCAGGACTTTTTGGTTCATGGTTTAGGTCTCTTTTTCTTTTCTTCTTTGTTCGACTATCTTCACCTTTAAAAAAAAAATAGTCCTAGTGACCTGGCATGTCCTTGTGCTAATAGCCAGAAGTCCATCTTTGTGTCCTAGCATTAGTTATTAAGGAAGAGCAAGCAAATTAAACATGGGTGATGTTGAAAACAGAGTATTGTTCAGAAGTGTAACTAGTGCTGCCCTATAGAAAGGAAGGCACATGTAAGACTCAATCACATCTCCATGGTCTGTTTGGGTGGAAGACAGGTCAGGACCCTGGATCCTCTTACACAGATGCCAACAAGGACAAAGGCACAGACTTGGGAGAGGATCCTTGATGGGATTTTTGGAGAATCCCAGGAAGTACATCCCTGGAACAGAAACGATCTTCACCAGAATTAAAAGGAAGAGAGAAAAGATAACTCTAGTGGCTTATCTTTAAAAGACTATGGATGAGTGATACCACTGCCTTATTTCTTATGAAATAATATGCTATGCTTTTAATGTTTGCTGTAATTTAATCCGCATACCAGAATTCAGATCATGAATGGCTAACAATGTTTTCATTGGACAGTCCTGATTTAAGGAAAACTGATTTATAATAAAGTAGATAAGATCTTTTTAAAAACATCAACAACAACAAAAGCTCTTGATGAGTTCAGGCAAGATATCAATTAATTTAAGAAAATATCCTATCCCTTAAAGGGACATTCCAGTCACTGCCATTGTATCGAGCTGCCAAACAGACCATTTGTCTTAGCTATGTGCTCTTCCCACAGTTGCTGAACAACAGACCATGGCTTGCATAAATAATGATTTGGGCATTGACGATGAGTGTGAAATATATTACCTATATAAGAAAGTGATATATAAGTCACTATGTGAGATAATGCCATAGAGAAAGTCTTAAGAGAGCTATGCTTAGTGTATTGACAAAGATATTTTATATTGAGCAAAGTGGACAGAAAGACAGAATGTCCAGCCAAAGGCTAGGTCAAGCATGGGATGATAGACAAACCTAGATGTGAGATAGCACAGTGGCTCATTTTCAAGGAAACAGAATGGTCACTATACTTGTTTGTGACACTTTGTGAATATTGGCCCATCCTTGTTTCCATGGTTTCCAATTAGAGCTCTACTTGAGAGGACTTAATTAATGCGTTATTTATCCAGGAGTTGTTTCTTTGTGGAGATTAACTGTAGGGAACAGCTTGGCTCCTTTTCTTTCTGATATGTATCTATAGGAAGAGTGACTCCAAAGAAATGAAGGCCTACCACACTTGCCTAGGAGTACGTAGAAAGCAGTCACCCAAGTGCATGATGCTGAAATACCAAGTCAGTAAGCAATCCCTGTCAGTCAGCCCTACTATTACATTTAAGCAAACAATTCCTCAGAAACCCAACGATGACTCATAGATCCTCATACAAAGTGGTCTAGTCTAATAACACACTATAGTGAAATGTCCATTTCTCTGAAATACAATGGAGTATTTATCAAACATGTCTCTGAAGGAAGCTCTGCATTACTTCTTAGATTGAAGGAGCAGTCACAATTTAGATAATATGAAGACATGGCTCTCTTCACTTTGTCACTAAAGCTACTTGGCTGACATGGAGAAAAGCGTGTAGTCGGTCCTCTCAAAAGACGATTAAATTCACTATCAATGATTAAAACAAATATTTGTAATATTTCTGATTATAAACCTAACATTATACAGTAAGATTTGTAGATTTGTATATATATATATTTTTTAATCTATCTCACGAGGCTGGAGAATGGTAAGGCAGTTAAAAGTGCCTGCCATTCTTTCAGAGGATCTCGGTTAGGTTCCAGGCACCTGCATTGTTTGCTTGACAACAATAAATCCAGTCAATATATATGTCTAGTTGTAAAAGTATTTTTTATTCACCTGATGTAATTGTCGCCTCAGAGACTTGCTAGTCCTGGAGGCTTCTAGCCCTCATGCAATCTAATCTAGGCCTAGAATGTTTTTAGGCTCTGAGAACTGAATAAATTCACCCTTTCTAGTTCTTTCTGACCTCTGGCTGACCGGTTCAACTCAGCTTTTCCGACTCAAACTCCTCTGCAAGCTGACTGATTCAATCTGGCTTCTCTCGGCTTCCCCTGAGTTGCTCTATTTGATCTCAAACTAACTCTAGCAGTCTGTTCTAGTCTTCTGGCTCCTTTTCATTCTCTGGCTCGTTCTGTCTTCATCTATGTCTAGCTTGTTCTCTCGGCAATCTGTCTCTGTACTAGGGTCCTAGTAAAAACGGTCTCTCTACTATGCATGGCTCTCTTAAGTCACTTTCCTTTCCTCTCTCTTCCATGAGAGTTGGGCAGATCCTATTCTGTCAAATCTTTCTCTGACTCACCACTTTGTCTGCCTCTCAATTAGACGTCACTTTCAAGCATGGGTGCTTCCTTCTACAAATTAACATTACCTTCATTGTTTGGGATTAAAGGTGTGTACTAAGGGTGTGTGTGTGTGTGTTCCAGCCAGACAGATTAAAGGTATGTGCTAAGGCTGATCTACACCCTAACTAGAAACAGTTTTTTTTTTCCAGTAAACAACACAATTTCAGGGTTCACAATGTGATCAGATATCCTGCAACATATAGTCAAATCTAAACTATGCATATTGAAAAATTATCACTTAGAGAATTCCATGGCAACCATTCCCTTAAAAAAATGCTGGAAACAAATATAATAATTAAGATCTGTAATACTGAAAAATGTGAATTTGGCCCAGACTCTAATGATGAAATTACTAAAACAATACTGTGTACTTCTACTGCCTCAATCTTGAAGTCCTTCTGTTACACTTGGTGAAACACCAGCAGATTCACAAATCCCCCAAAGGCTCCCACTTCACGGGACCCGTGTGTCCAATGCATACATAGAACCATATTTCCCTCAAATACTCTGTTTCTATCAGTATATGCCAAGAGGACTATATACATTGTAAATGCAAAATGGAGAAGTATTAAACAGAAGTTCTAAATGATTTAAAATCATGGGAGCAAAGCCAGGGAGCAAGGTGAGTTTGATGGAAGTATCTAATTCCTCCCTACTAATTCTCTCATACTGTGATCCAACAAAACCACAATTAACTGGTCTGTCTGCATTCAGCCAGGCTACCTCACCCTTACACACTTGCTTCTTCTACTTAGAACCTGCCCTTTTGCCCAGTACATTTTATGTTTTCGAGACCAAGTTCTGTCTCCTTTTCTGGGAAATTTTTCTGGTTATTGTAGCTGGAAGATTCTTTTTTTTTTTTTTTTCCACTTCAATTGCTGTTATGCATTGTCAGCATTTTCTTTCTATATCCAACATCACTTTCTAAAATTCCCGCTATGGTTTCTTCTATGCACATATTCTCTATCTTACGGGGAGATTTTTACTGAGAAGAAACGGCTTACATACTTTTTTATCTTTTCTCAACTATGGTTAAGGCAGAGTTTAAGACAAAGCACAGTGCAATGGAGGGATGTTTCTCACACTAATGTGCATATGAAGGGGTTGCTTACACACAAACCACTGGAACTCATCTTCAACAAGAGGTACTTACGCCCACTCTTGTCAAAGTATTCCTAAGAACTTTGGGATCTGCAAGCGTTATTTTATGTCTCTCGCATCTTTAACAAATGTTTGCTATTTCTCTACTTGACATGGTTGTGCTGAGCACCAGGAGAAATTCTGGAAGTATGTGTCATCCTATGAGTTACAGAGTCATCATTGATCAGAAGATGACCAATATGATGATAAGATTATTATATCATATGCCATGCACCTACTCGGGGGGCAACCACTTCATCCATATGAAAAGCCAAAACTTGAGTTCATATAGAGACCACACCACCAAGACCATTGAGTAATTTCTATGTGGGCTTCTTGTGGAGGCTTTTTACAGTCAGCATGTTGGTTCTGCTTAATAGAATAGGAGTTGCCGTATGACTACATAGAGCCTGGTTTTGGATCCCAATCTATCTATCAATCAGAATTGGCACCTCCTCTGAAAACACACTATGCCTACTGACAAAATGAGTCATTTTGCCCTAGTGTGCAGTACTTAGCTTAGCCCATGGCATCTTTCCCCTGGTGGTCTCTTCAAATCAAAACCTTTTTTTTTTTTTTTCT
>CACVCL010023412.1:0-17239 GCA_902729485.2 Mus minutoides
TTTACACTAGAGCCTTAAGACTTAGATAGTATCAAAATACACATTTGGTCAATTAAAGACATTCTTCCAATTCTCAAGAATTTATGAGGACCTATGATCTGCCATCTATCTATCTATCTATCTATCTATCTATCTATCTATCTATCTATCTATCTCTATATCCATATATATATATATATATATATATATATATATATATGAATGAATATGTATTTATGAAGGGAGAGAGAAAAGCAGCATTGAAGGCTTAGGGGTGTAGCTTAGCTCAATGATACAGCACTTTCCAAAGAAGTGAGGCCCTGAGCTTAACTCTTATCATCACAACAGACAGACAGAAAAACAAACACTCTAATAATAAAGAAAAGCAGAAACAGAATTTTCAGACATGATCATATTTTTCATTCTCCTAAGGCAATATGAATGGAAGGAAGTGGTGGACAGAACATGACTCTTGGTGACTCTCAGGGGACAAGCTGGGGAACAGCTGGTCCAAGAGGTCACGTTCCTTCACTCAGTGCTTCCCACCTCCAGTTTTTCAGCCCTGCTTCTGCTAAGAAGAACAGAACAGGGCTCATGTTTCCGTCTCCCTGTTTCTTTCTAAACCTAACTGCTTAAGGTTTCTATTTTATCTGTGCAATCAGATGTCAATCATAGGGCAAGTGCAGACATATTAAGAGTGAAACAGATGATAACGGCTGGAATGGAGACAGGAAGATCATTGTAGAGCATCAAAAGTAGAAGACGGGAAAAGATGGTAACACTGGGTGAGACGTTCAGCTATGAGCTTTCCTGGCAACTAGGGAAAAATGAAGTTTTCATTTTCTGAAGAAAGAAAGAAGGAAGTAGATATAACTTCATTTACAGAGGCAAAACTTTCCTGGAAGTAATGTAAACAATAATTCATTTTTTTTTGTCTAAATAGACTAAGCATAAAAAAACAAGTTGACTTGCCTTTTTGTTTATTTTAAGGAAAAAATGCATTTTCTTAATTTCAGCAGCATGTGAGCTGTCTGTAAGCAGCCTCATCTGTGCCACCAGGGCCCATGGCAGAGGTGGAGTGCAGAGAGGGCTGAACTGTGGGACCTGTGCAGCAGAGCTTAATAAATTCCTAGAGCAGTTTTCACTTTGACATCCTGTCTTTTATTGCATTCCCGTCTCACTGGATACAGAAACAAAATGTGGAGAGCACAGAATGAAGAGCTATGGCCTGGCACCCAGTCCCATTCACATATACATTTTCTGTAAAGAAGTCAAGACTAAAAACTCATCTAACATATAACTCCAATACACACAACTATTTATGAATGTAAATACTAAGAAAATTGTTATTATAAGAGGCCAATATATAATTTTAAAAATTTGTGTAAGATGAGAGGACACACTTTTTCTTGTTGTTGCTTTTGGGTCAGAATCTCATGTAGCCCAGACTGGCCTTGAACTTCTAATCTTCCTGCCTCCTCTTCCCAAGTGCCACTACACTTGGTTTTTATAAAGTTTGAGATATTAACTATGGAGCCTCAGGCACAGTAGGAAAGCAGTGTACCAACCAGCTCCATAGCACCTACTTCTGAACAGGTGCTGTTCTGAGCTAACACTAACTTAGAAAATGGGAGCTTTGTGCGGTCAGACTCCAAACGCCTTTCCCATTCCCAGCAGCTGTCGGCGTTTGACTTGGATGGAATTCACGGTACATGAACATGCAGAGGCACTCAAGAACATTAAGACAGTGGTCTGCCTTAAAGGTGGAGCTGGAGCCTGAACTCAGAACAGTATCTGAGGAACTTGAAAGTCTTCATTTGTTTTCTATCTGAATAATTAATTTAAACTTTTGAAATTTAGATGATTAAAGTCATGACATAATATTAAATGATCTCCCTAGGGTCTTCACTAGTATGAAATAAGCCAATATGTTGGGTGCTGTTAACCAGGTTTTTGTCATTGTGACCAAATGCCTGAGAAAACTTAACTGAAGGGAAGATAGATTATCCTGTTTCACAGCTTTTTAGCTATTATTTGAACTTGTGAAAAATGTGATAACAGTCTCCAGTTATTTTATCTTGGCAATATTCTTTTTTTTTTTTTTTAATTACATGTAAGTACATTGTAGTTGTGTTCAGACACACCAGAAGAGGGCATCAGATCCCATTACAGATGGCTATGAACCACCATGTGGTTGCTGGGATTTGAACACAGGACCTTTGGAAGAACAGCTGGTGCTCTTAACCCCTGAGCCATCTCTCCAGCCCTCTTGACAATATTCTTTCAGTGATTTCTTCCCACAGAGTTGATAGACTTTTTCTACACCAGAAAGCAACTTTACTAACCTCGTAAATCAGTGATTTCTTTTAATCTTTTTGTTGTAGAAAAATAAAATTGATAAGAACATTATTGAAAAGAAGCAATGATTAAGATAGTTCACTGGAAAAATACTTTAGGCCAAATAATTACATTTAGCAATATGTTGGTAAGGATTCGGAGATACTGCAACTCTTATTGTTGCGATAGAAAGTGCAAGAGCACTCACTGACCCTAGAGATGCTTGGCAGCTTCTTACCAACATATGCTCCCCCCCGAGTTGGTTCTCTAGCATGCATTCAAGGGAAAGAAAGGCCCACGGTCATCACAAGTTCCTACATACAACTTTTTAGAGGTTTTTATCTGTAGATTTTGTAATATATTTTAAAATGAAACATATGAATAGATAACAAATATGCAATCATAATCTAGATATAAAATTATAACTAGTATATTAAATTGCCATATTAATGTAAGAGTAAATTAAATATTTAAATGTACCATAGCATGACCCAAGTAGCCTGCCATCCAGCGGTGAATGGATCAGTGCACTGCTGAGTGGCAGTTGGGTAATATACCATAGGTTTCAGTGAATTAAACACGCCAGGTGGAAATGCTACATGTTGCTAATGACATTTATATAACTTTCTATAAAAGGTGACACTGCAGGTGAAGAAAACATGTTGACATTAAGGCACAGGACAGGGGAAAAGAAAGGAAGTCACCTCAAAGGGGGTATGAGGGAGTTTTTTGGGTTGGTGAGATTATTTTACATATTGATACTGGTAGTAGTTAACAGCTATATTTACTTGCCAAAATAAACAAGGGAATCAATACCCCCAAAGTCAAGTCATACTACGTATTTGTGCATGTGTGTGGTCTCATGTACCTCAGGCCAACTTCAAACTTCCTACGTGGCTAAGGATGACCCTGAATTTCTGTCCATCCTTCCTCTCTCGCCTGAGTGCTGGAGTTATAGGAGAGTGTCACCATGCTCAGCTTTATCTGCTGCTAGGGATGAAACCTGGGCCCTTGCGCATACCAGACAAGCAGTTTACCAACCATGCTATATACCTGCCCCGTTTATATTTTCTAATAAATCTCAAGAAAACCACAAAAAATTTGGCCAGTATATAATGGAAAAATGGACTGAATGGATTTAAAGAGTCAGGAAGGGTGGAAGGGAGAGGTAAGGAAGAAGGGAGAAAAAGAATCCAAGGTTAAGTGAGTAGGAAGATGGTAGAATCTGAGAGAAGAGTGTTAATATGATCAAAATATACTGTACTTTAATATTGTATAATAAAGTTTATAAATTAAAAAAATAGTTTCGGGGCTGGAGGGATGGCTCAGTGGTTAAGAGCACTGACTGATCTTCCAGAGGTCCTGAGTTCAATTCCCAGCAACCACATGGTGGCTCACAACCATCTGTAATGGGATCCCATGCCCTGTTCTGAAGACAGCAACAGTGTACTGACATACATAAAATAAATAAATAAATCTTTAGAAAAAAAATTAGTTTCTCAAAGAATTAAAAATATTTGGTGAACAACATTTAGGAAGATGGAGGGTCAGAAGTGCATAGTTATAGTTGTCTAGGGAGCTGGAGGCTAGCCTCAGACTCATCAGACCACCCCTCTCAACAACAACAACAACAACAACAACAACAACAACAACAACAACGATGACGACGCAAAAAGAAAAAGCCAAAAAAGAAGCATTTGAACTTTAGTACTGTGTACTACAGCTGGGCATACTGTGATGTAAGACAGAGCAACTCTGAGGAAAATTATGGTACAAAGAAATAAAGCAGGTAGTGAATAAATAATGTGCAAATCAGTGACTGAGATATAACAAATAATACCGGTCAAAAAGAAACACATTCCAGAAGTGAGTTAGCTCTAAAATAAAGTATATCACAAATCAAATGTTATAAAAATGGAGCGATCACAGTGAGCTACAAACAGAAGTCACTGGTGACCACTGGACACCAGGATCTGGTTATCTTAACCCAAACATGCATTTGAAAATCGTGCAAACGAAGACAGACTATGGATTACAAGATGGGACAAGTACCTCCCGGTGACTGAGGAGCTGTTCCAAATCCAGTGCCATCTGGTTCTTCGTCTGCAGCAGGACTGCCTTTTCTTTATGTAAGGTGCTGTTAAAAACCCAAGTTTTAAAAAGTGAACATGTTGTGAGAGTTTAGTTAAGAGAAAAATAAACATAAATCTTTTTGTTTCTCGTTCCAGTCAACCCTACTCGCTCTGATCTGCCCTGCTCACTCAGGTCGGTCCCGCTCGCTCCAGCCAGCCCGCTCGGCCCTGCTCGCTCTGGCCAGCCCCGCTCGCTCTGGTCCAAGGATCCGTTTATTATATTATTCATAAGTACGCAGTAGCTGACTTCAGGAGCACCAGAGGAGGGCGTCAGATCTCATTACGGGTGGTTGTAAGCAACCATGTGGTTGCTGGGATTTGAACTCATCACCTTTGGAAGAGCAGTCGGGTGCTCTTACCTGATGAGCCATCTCACCAGCCCCTAAACATAAATCTGATGGTTTGAACAAAGATAAATTGAGTTTGTAATCAATAAAAACAGCAGAGCAGATGCTGTTATACTTAGTTGATGAGTGGCTTAGCTATTGCGCAAGAGACGCTTTTGACAGTTGGACTACCCTGCCTGCTGTGGGCACATCACCACTCTTTTATTGACTGCTTACTTCTGAAATGCTGAAGTAAAGAGCAAGTATACATGCATAGACAAACATTGAAACAAGATATCAGAATTCAAACTGAAACACTTATCCCTAGAAATGTTAGAATTTGTCATATAGTAAATTGTGAAATATATAATTTAAATAAATCAGTCTACTGTAAACTCTGCAAAAAATAATTTTTGTCACCAAATTCATAGTTTCCTCTTCAATTTCTATGTCTTCATTGTGATTTTTCTCTGATAAATCCTAATTTATGACAGTGCCCATTATAAAGTCATATTAATATTCTAAGAAATGACTGAGCACTGCTTTATATTATTTGTAATTTTACTATTTGATGTACAGAAATTAGTGGGAAGAATCAAATGAAAGTCTATATAATAACATTAGTAAAAAACAATCTATGTGACTGACCAGTTCTATAAGAACTGAGAAAAGCAATACTCAAAGTAGCACGGTTCCTCAGATGTTGAGGCAAAAATCTGCAGGGTGAAATGAAGTTAATGAGATGCATTTTGTTATAGGACATCTTAGGTTATATTTAATTAAAAGTTATCAATTATCAAAATAATAGAAGGGCCTTTTTGAACTTAAAGAAAGATAATGAGCATTGTGGAAAAGTTGGTAAATCAAAGGATTTAAAAACCAAAAACAAAAACCCCACTCCCACCTACTCTGGAATGAGTCAACTTCCCGAGCGGCCGAGCTGTCTCTGCAGCCTCTGGAGCAGAGGCTGGAGGCAGTTCCTACCACTGCCCACTGTACCATTCTTTCAGCCGAGCCATGCAAATGCAGTGCTCTACTGAAACTCATCTGCTCTTCTGTACAGTGGAAACTGCTCAGGTTGTCAAAGGCATATGCGAATTACGTAGTGAATGATTACATAAAGCTCGGCACACATAAAACTCCACATAAATGCTGTACACTATTACTAACTTAGATGAAAAACAGGCATCAGAGGAAAACAGTAATTAAATGCCAATAAAGGCAAGCAGCTCGGCAGAAAAACAAACTGCCATGCAGAGGTAGGCGCCAGGGAGCCTACGGAGCGAGCAGGGAAAAGAATTAAATGGTGTGCCGCCAGGCTCTAAGGCATGGCAAGCATCGGATATTTCTGAAATGCTCAGCTTCGAAGCTATTTATATTTTATCTGAAGAGATATACTCCTCAAAACGAATGTAAAATCCAGTAAATAGAACGAGGCATCTTCAAGGAGTGCTCCGTTCTACACACACACACTGCACACACTGCTTAACACTTGTGCAGTTCCTTCTCTCTCCTCCTCCCCTCCCCCGCCCTCCCTCCTCTCTCTCTGTCCCAAACACTAATCAGCCCATTAAATAAAGTACAGTACGATGGCTTGGGTGTTGAAGTAAAGGATACAGACTTAACTTTTCAAGAATAAAGCAAGTATTTCACAATTAAACAGCAAAACAGCCCTACTGTGGCACCCAAGCCGGGTGGGGTGGGGCTAACACAGAGTATCTGTGCTGCACCTCAAAGACAGCAGCTTGCTACAAGCTACAAGGAGGCTTCAGACCACATTTTTGTGACTGGAAGATCTGGGGATATCCTTGCTATAACGTGTTTAAGTTACAAAGTACACTACCTTTAACATGGGCATTTCTAAAATGCACATGATCCACTGTCCCGACAGTACTAATAGCACGTAGAAATGTAGTCTTCAAAAGTCATAGTTTCTAACAAAGGAAACTTACTTTTAGGAATATAAAGCTTGCATGTGTGACTCATAAAGCTACATAACAAACCTCCTTACGAGCACATCTATCTGGAACGGTATATTATAGTCGTAATTGTTCATTTCACTGTTAATTATTACTTAGAAATTCATGTTTATAGCTCTGTCTCACCTGCTATATGAAAACATATTTCTGATATATTGTACCTTGACTTCCTGGATCAATATAGTGTGGCTTAGCCTTGTAATAGAAGTTGACAATGCAGTCTTTTTTCCCTAACTACTTAGTTAAGAATAAACTGAGAGCTGACAGACAGCAGGGAAAGAAAACTTATGCAAATCATTCTCTTTTCATAGTCTCTCAGATCCCAAGTAGAGTTCACACTGTATTTTCCAGACTGACTGTCTCTTGTGGTGTGGTGGAGAGTTAACATGCTACTTTTAGAATAGATTACTCCTGTAATGACAGGGGAATTCAAAGGAGTTACTAGCAACATCTTACCGTGAGCTTCCTGACAAGCTTCTGATGGTTTTATTTCAGTACATGGTTAACCTAAACTTTCTGGATACCAAACACACTGTATATAATAGGTCTGGTGGTATGGCACAGTGGTAGAATGCTTACCTGAATAAATTGTAAATATTTAAACTTGTAAGGGTTCAGGGTAGTATGGTATTTAATTTTCAAAGAAAATAATGAAGTTATTGAGTTCTTTGTTAGTTAAGACAAGGTCTCATGTATCCCAGGCGAGCCTCAAGCTCCTATATAACTGAGGGTGGCCATGAACTTATTAATGTGTGTGTGTGTGTGCCTATGTAGAGGAGCTAGAGGAAGCCAGCCAACCCCGTGACCCTCCTTACTGCATCCCCACAGCAGTGACTGCAGGCACTGTAGTTTTTTTAGTTGCTGTTAAGATGCTCACTGGGATCTGAACTCAAGTCTCTGTGTCTGCACAGCGAGCATTCTTCCCCCTGAGCCATGTGTCTAGCTAGCACTGTCCCTGGTTTCTGACGGCTGAACCACACCTTAGCATTTAGACATGCGCAAAGGCAGGCTGTCCAATACCACAATCACTCTACTTAGATTTTTCACAATGGATGGCACGTGCTTCACCTGGGAGTCAGATATCATATCCTATCAAATACTACTTCAGAACCTGTTAACATATATTATGGATTTATGAAATACTACTTTGGTAATCTGAGCATGGTGGTGTACTCCTTTAATCTCAAAACCAGGAAGCAAAGGAAGGTGGATCTGTGAGCTCAAGAACAACCTAGTTTAGGTAGCTGCTTCTAGGACAGCCAAGGCTACATAGTGAGACCCTGGGAGCTAATCTCACCATCGACTTAGCTTTATGATTAATGTTGCTATAATTATAGATTTTTGTCTAAATCCAACACTCTCATTTTTAAGATGATTATCAACACACTGAGTTGTCAAGAGTTAGATAAATACCAATAATGACAATCACGATATTTAGATATTATGCTATGTGTATTATAAAAATTGTATCTTGGGCTGGAGAGATGGCTCAGCAGTTAAGAGCACTGATTGCTCTTCCAGAGGTCCTGAGTTCAATTCCCAGCAACCACATGGTGGCTCACAACCATCTGTAATGAGCTCTGATGCCCTCTTCTGGTGTATTTGAAGACAGCTACAGTGTATTCATATAAATAAAATAAATATTTAAAATAAATAAATAAATAAATAAATAAATATTATATCTTAATCCTCCCCCATATGAATTAGGTACGTTAACACCACTTTCACAGACGTAAAAGCTGGCTGTATAGTTCAATACCATAGCCACTAGCCACTGTGAAAATTAAAATAAACATTACTTTATATAGAACTAAGAAATTTGTTTCTCAGTAACATGTGGGAAGTGGCTATCATACTGGATAGTGCAGATATGGAAATTTTTATTGTTACAGAAAGTTTGATAGGATGATAAGACAGAGAGCTTTACTAACTTTCCCCAAATCAAAGAGAAGCTCTGGGCTACATTATAACTCATGTAACCTACATAAAGAGTCAGCAACCTTATAAAGAGATCTTACTCACCTTATTTTATTTTTTTTATTTTTTAATTATGCAAGCATGCATGAGTCTGTGTGTGGGTTTGTGCACATGTGAGTGCAGGCACTTCAGAGACTAGAAGAGAGTGTAGGATCCCCTAGGGCTGGGGTGCCTGAGAGTGAACCCTTGTGAGTCCCGGGTTCTCTGCAAGGGCAACACACACTCTCAACTACTATGCCACCTGCCTAGCCTGTTCTGTATGCCCATAAGATTTAAAAAAAAAAGTTCACTTTAAATGGAATATTTGAAATGAGAAAAACTATAACCATATATATCTGTCATATCATCAACTTGAAGCCTTACTTTTAATAAATACCCTACTCTATTTCATGTCTCTTTCTTAGCAATGCTATTTATGAAGTTACCCATTATTCAGGGCAGAGCATAGAGAGGCAGTATAACATAATAGCAGAGACCACAGAATTACCAGGGAGGGAGGTAGGGAGTCAAATTTTGGTTCTACAGACACACTATATGTTTCAGAGGATAAGCTACTTACTTTCTCAAGAGATGAATTTATCTATGTAATCTTTTCTAACAGCTAGCTATTATTTTTTTCCAAATTAAACATTTCCAGTACTTTGATTCTTAGCAAAAGAGTACTTAAAATTATTCCAAGGCCAAGTGTAGGAGGCATTTTGCTCTAGGTTTTTACATATCCGTTCTCCAAGATTATAAAGGTAGAATGAAAGTATTATAAAATCTGTAATAAATATATAACACTATGAGAAAACGTTTCATCTTTAGTTTTGTCCTCAGTTTCCCTACAATAACTACATGCTTAGTATTCATCTGGAAAGGCAAAAAACCCAGAAGATCGAAAACAATTTTTGACAATAAAAAGAACAGCTGGGAAAATCACTATCTCTGACCTCAAGCTTTGCTACAGAGCAATAGTAATAAAAACTGCATGGCATTGGTACAGAGACAGACAGGTTGATCAATGGAATAGAATTGAAGACCCAGAAATAAAACCACACACTTCTGGTCACTTGGTCTTTGACAAAGACACTAAAAATATACAATGGGAGGAAGAAAGCATCTTCAGTAAACGGTGCTGGTCTAACCGACTGTCTCTACGTACAAGAATGAAAATAGACCCATATTTTTTACCTTGTACAAAGCTCAAGTCCAAGTGGATAAGGATCTCAAGATAAAACCAGATACATTGAATCTAATAGAAGAGAAAGTGGGAAAGAGCCTTGAACTCATTGGCACAGGGGGAAATTTCCTAGACAGAACTCCAACGGCTCATGCTCTAAGATCAAGAATTGATAAATGGGACTTCATGAAACTGGAAAGCTTCTGTAAGGCAAAGGACATACTCAATAAGACAAATCGGCAACCTAGAGATTGGGGAAAAAAATCTTCACTAACCCCACATCTGGTAGAGGGATAATATCCAAAATATATAAAGAACTCAAGAAGTTACCAAACAACCCAATCAAAAAATGGGGTATAGAACTAAACCAAGCATTCACAACTGAGGAATCTCAAATGGCTGAGAATCACCTAAAGAAATGTTCAAAGTCCTTAGTTATCAGAGAAATGCAAATTAAAATGACTCTGAGGTTCCCACCTTACACCAATCAGAATGGCTAAGATCAAAACCTCAGGTGACAACACATGCTGGAGAGGATGTCGAGAAAGAGGATGTCTCCATTGTTGGTGGAATTGCAAACTGGTACAACCACTCTGGAAATCAATCTGGAGTTTCCTCAGAAAACTGGAAATAGATCTACCTGAAGACCCAGCTATACCACTCTCGGGAATATACCCAAAAGATACACATACCCCTGGCCATGGGGGCAAGTGTTCCACTATGTTCATAGCAGCCTTATTTGTAATAGCCAGAAGCTGGAAACAATCTAGATGTCCCACAACAGAAGAATGGATACAGAAAATGTGGTTCATTTTCACAATGAAATACTACTCAGCTATTAAGAATGAGGACATCTTGAGTTTTACAGGCAAATGGATAGAACTAGAAAATATCCTGAGTGAGGTAACTTAGACCCAAAAGGACATGCATAGTATGTTCTCACTAATAAGTGTATGTTAGCCACAAAGAAACAAACAAAACCAAAAAATTACAGAATACCCAAGATACAGTCTACAGAACTCAAAAAACTTAACAAGCTGAAGTGCCCAAGTGCCGGGCGTGGTGGCGCACGCCTTTAATCCCAGCACTCTGGAGGCAGAGGCAGGCGGATTTCTGAGTTCGAGGCCAGCCTGGTCTACAGAGTGAGTTCCAGGACAGCCAGAGCAACACAGAGAAACCCTGTCTTGAAAAACCAAAAAAAAAAAAAAAAAAGAAGTGCCCAAGTGAGGATGCATCAGTCAGTCCCACTGGGGAGAGAGAAGAAAGCAATCAAAGTGGGGAGGGAGGGAGGGAGGGACCTGGGAAGGAAAGTGGATGGCAGGAGTTGGGAGGACTTGGGGGGGGGCATGATCTGGTATTAGGTGAGGGAAAAGGACTGAAGCCTTGAGGGCCAGAAGAAAGAATGGAAACAGGAAACCTAGGGAGGTAGGAGGTTGGGGGAACCCTGAATGCATCAGAGACCTGGGAGGTGAGAGTCTTTCAGGACTCAAAAGGAGGGACCTTAATTAGATGAAATGGCTAACAGTAGAGAGAGGGAACTTATAGAGCCCACCTCCAGCAGGAAGACATGGCATCAAATGAGGGAGAGGGTTGCCATCCCACAGTCACATCTCTGACTCATAATTGTTCCTGTCTGAAAGAATTACAGTGATGGAAATGGAGAGGAGTCTGAGGAAAAGAAGGTCCAGCGACAGGCCCAAAGTGGGATCCAGCTCAAGTCCCAAGACTTGACATTATTACTGAGGTTATGGAATACTCACAAAAAAGAACCTATCATAACTGCCCTCTAAAAGACCCAACAAACAGCTGGAAGAGTCAGATGCGGATATTTGCAGCCAACCAATGGGCAGAAGTAGCTTATCCCTGTTGTTGAATTAGGGAAGGCTGAAAGAAGCTGAGAAGGGTGATCCTGTAGGAGGACCAGCAGTCTCAATTAATCTGGACCTCCGAGATCTCTCAAACACTGGACCACCAACAGACAGCATACATCAACTGATATGAGACCCCCAACACACATGCAGTAGAGGACTTCCGGGTCTGTGTTCATTCAGAGATGATGCATCTAACCCTCAAGAGACTGGAGGCCCCAGGGAGTTTAGAGGTCAAGTAGGGTGGGGGCATCCATGTGGAGATGGGGTGGGGTGGGGAGGAGGTGTGGGATGTGGAGCAGTCGGAGGGTGGATGGGGGTGGGGGGCATAAAATATGAAGTGCAAAAAAATAAATAAATTTTTAAAATTTCAAAAAAAAAGAAAGAAAGAAAGAAAGAAAAGAAAAGAAAAGAAAAGAAAGACCTAATTTCTGTTTGGAAGACATTATTTATAGTGAAATTCATTAACTAGTTGAATTACTTTGTTAGAAATACTTTAAACTAACTTTTATTTACTTTGATATTTACGGTATATATCTGACTTTATCACTATTTTGTCGGAATGATGAGAGATGAAGAAGATTTGTATTGAAAAAACACTTTTGCCGGGCGGTGGTGGCGCACACCTTTAATCCCAGCACTCGGGAGGCAGAGGCAGGCGGATTTCTTAGTTCGAGGCCAGCCTGGTCTACTGAGTGAGTTCCAGGACAGCCAGGGCTACACAGAGAAACCCTGTCTTGAAAAACTAAAAAAAGAAAAAAAAAAAAAAAAAGAAAGAAAGAAAGAAAGAATACTTTTTTGGGTTGTACATCTTAAGAAACTCATTCTGTAATTTTTTTTTTGATTTCACATTTATAGTGGTTTAACGGTTATTCAGAAAATGAAATTTTTTATATTAATCTTAAATTTAATAACTAAGATAAATAACCAACTTCTCATGAGTCAAAACCTTGTTCTTAACATGTACTATCATTTTTTTTTCCTGTTTAAAAAACTAAATATAGGGCTGTAGAGATAGTTTAGTGGTTAAAAGCACTGACCACTCTTCCAAAGATCCTGAGTTCAATTCCAAGCAATCACACGGTGGCTCACAACCATCTGTAATGTGATCTGACCCTGTCTTCCGGTGTGTTTGAAGACAGCTACAGTGTAAGATAAAATAAATCCATACATCTTTAAAAAAAGAATAAAAACAATGGCACACACCTTTAATCCCAGCACTCAGGAAGCAGAGGCAGGTGGATTTCTGAGTTCGAGGCCAGCCTGGTCTACAAAGTGAGTTCCAGGACAGCCAGGGCTACACAGAGAAGCCTTGTCTTGAAAAACCAAAAATCAATCAATCAATCAATCAATCAATCAATAAAAATAGGTGCCAGCAGGAGGGCTCAGCAGGTGAGGGGGCTTGCTGCTAAGCACGATGACCCCCCCCCCCACATATACACACATAATCACACACACACACAGGCACACACACACACACCCAATCCCCCAGACTTGTAAATGAACAGATTAAAGAATGTGACTAGTGACTGAGCTGGTACACTTTAATCCCAGCACTTGGGAGGCAGAGACAGGCAATTCTCTCAGATTGAGGACATCTTGTTCCATTGAGCTATTTCAAGACAGCCAGGGCCACACAGAGAAACCCTGTCACAAAAAAATCAAAAAAAAAAAAAAAAAAAAAAAAAAAAAAAAAAAAAAAAAAAAAAAAAAAAAAAAAGAAACGAAGACAACCATTCTAGACAGAATTCGAGTGACCAGTAAGGGAAGCAATTGTTTTGCATAAGGTTTTTTGTTTTCAGCTTAGAACCAGTTTTAAACAAACGTGTTAAAAAAGAAATTTATTTACTGAAACTGAGGTAATTCTTGGGTTATTTCACATAAAGGGTGAGAGGCAGATAAGATTGTTCTAAGTAACTGTGTAAACCTGATTTGTTTTAAAATCCGTTCTGACTGTACAAATGCTATCTGCTTCTATCCTTCCCTCCTGGCTGCCCACATCTCGGTAAAAGCTCTAAGAGGACAAGAGCAAGCTGGCTCTTTTGTGCTGTGGTATGGAGTGTTGTGCCGGTGAGTACAGCCTGAGTTTCATGCTAAGGGTTGTGGTCATAAGGTTAATATGGACACTTCCCAGGAAGATAAGAGGTGCGCACATGCACTCAGTGTATGGAGGATGGAGGCCAAGAGTCACTGCCTTCCCCCTTGTTTCAGACATGTTTGTTTGCTGTTTGTTTGCTATTGCTTCTGCCATGAGAGCTGCTCCTTCAGTTTCCAGGTCCTCCCACCTCCTTCCCCAGGCTGCTTTAGAAGCACAGGCCTGCACTGCTGAGTCTGGCTACACGTAAGTTCTAAACTCCCGTCCTCACACAGCAGGCGCTTTTTCCAGTGAGCCAGCTCTACACTTCTTTGAATCCTCGTATTCATGTTTAAGACTATGCTGATAATTAAACTATTTAGAAAGTACAATCTGAGTTATGAAGCATTAACAAGGTCTTTCCCACTTAATAGGAGATGTGTAGATGGTTTACCTGACATCTTTCTCAAGTTGAGCTGTTGACTTCGTCAGTGAGTCAATCTTGGAATCTCTCTGTCGCACAGACTCTATGAGGTATCTGTAGGGTTGCTGAGCCTGATTTAACAGTGAATTGGCTCTGTCAAGCTAGAAAACACACATTTCATTAAACTGCAGAAAACTTGACAACACATTGAAACCATCCCAAATGCTCTAGCATTATTGCACATTAACCCCCTGATATGACTTTTCTGACACTGGGGACTGGACCCAGGACCTCAGGCCTGCACTGAGCTATGTACTACAATCTTTTGCACCAAATTCTATTCTGAATGGCTAAATACATTTGTATACATTTGGGAGTTTAAAAACTGACTAATTGTTGGGTGGGTGATGCACGCCTTTAATCCTACGAGTACTTGGGAGGCAGAGGCAGCTGGATCTGAGTTTGACAACAGACTAGCCTACAAAGTGAGTTCTAGGACAGCCAGTGCCACACAGAGAAACCCTGTCACAAAAAACCAACCAACCAACCAACCAACCAACCAACCAAAAAAGTTTGAAATAAAAGGGGACTAATCAATATAGTTATTATTAATAATAGGAATATGATTATACATAATACAAGAAAATGTAAAATGCTAATAGCAATTTTAGAGACCTACATTTTCTATTTGTTCACCTGAACAACCATAGGACACACATATACACACACACACACACACACACACACACACACACACACACACAATACACACACACATTTATACATAAATATTTCCGTCTAATAAAAATTCACTAGATAAAACAAAATCTTTCATTTAGACTTTATTTCTGAGAATACATAACTCTGTAGACTAGGCTAGCTTTGAATTCAGCCAGGCATGGTAGGACATGACACTAATCCCAGTGCTCAGAAGCAGAGGGAAGAAGATTTTGTGAGTTCCCAAGGCCAGCCTAGTCTACCAAGTGAATTCCAAGACAACTACGGCTATTACACAGAGAAACCTTGTACAAACCAAAACCAAACACACATACATACATATATATACATATATATCAAAATCATTCAACAGTTTTTACTTCTTCATATTCCCTTTAGTTTTTAAAATATGTAAGTTATGTACCTTAATCATTTTATATAATTAAAAAAGTTTAAAAATCATGGTTAAACAATTTTTTAACCATTTAAACCATTTTTGGAAGGTGGGGTGGAGGCTAAAGCCCTGTGCCACCTTGTCTAGCACATTACTAAACAATTTTTAAGTGTACAATTCAGTGGCTTTAACTATGCTCACAATGTTTTAGAACCATTATACTTATCTTTTATTTCAGTGTTAGAAATAGAAGCCAGGGTCATATACATGGCAACTAGATGTCACATACATGTCACATACATGTCAACTAATCTATGTTCCAAACTAAACAACTAGCTGGACTACCTGTTTTTCAAGACTGATGACAGCCAGAGCTAGAGAGCTACCTAGTGAGTCCCTATCATGAGAAAACCAACCAACCAACCAACCAACCAACCAACCAACCAACCAAGGAACAGTAGGTGTGCTATCGAGAAGGCTCAGCCAGTATAGACCCTAGCAGAGAAAGGGCTGTGACCAGAGTGCAGGATCGTGACTCCAAGTAAAGGGAGAAAAATTTGTTCTCTGACTTCCGCTATGCCATGACTGCATGCTTCATGCTTGTCTATGTACACACACACACACACACACACACACACACACACACACACACCCATCGTTGCCTGAGGGAAGGGTGGGGGGAGATGGAGAAGGGATGTTTCCTGTGGAATGTGGAAAGAATGAACAGAGAGGCAGTAGACAGAAAAGTAGATGGGGAGAAAAGGAAAACACAGGAGCTTTGTGAAAAGAAAACATCTGGGAAGAACAACCTTTTCCTCCCTCCCTAAGGGTTTGGTGTGTTCTCTAGAATCCACTGTGATAATCCACTGTGATGTCACTGGAATCTTATTCTATTAAATTGCTTTAGAAACATTCAGATATGCAACCAAACTAAGTTAGCTCTACTATCCTGTAAAACCAGTTTCCTTAGTCAATTATATCAAACAATTGTCTTGACTTTGTTTTCACAGAACTGACCCAGGCTGAATAAATTCAACTGACAAGTCGCTTTGTGTTTCAGTGCCTGAGGTGTAGTGGGCAGAGGTGGAGGGAAGGGCGGGCTGACGGGCAGCTAAAGACTGTAGTAGACTCTGGTCTAGAGTGAGCAGTCTCAGACTTAGCCATCCAATTTTAACTGCATACAGAGTGTAACAGTTGCCACCCTACACGCTTTACTTCAATTTTTTTCACAATGGCAACTACATGTCTTTGATTTTAAAATAGTAAAATGAGCCAAAAGCCTTACTTTTAAGGTTTCAAATCTACCTGCCGGGACTTGCTCATGCTCATGAAAACCACAACATTACTGTTTTAGGGACATATGTCATTATAACTGTGTGTAATCTCCCAGATATTTGTGCCACCCCCATCCCCAGCTCTCCAGGGCCGTGTATGTGATGAACACAGGTAAGGGAGTGAGTGCTCCACCACTGAGGGACAACTTTAGCCTCTCCAGGGGGAAAAAAAAGAATCTAACTTTTTTTTTTTAAAAGAATAAAAAGTGGTGGCTTTTTGTTATTTTTAAAAAAGTTAATTGAACAAATTTAATTCCTCTGATTAAATTTTTTCCTCAATATGGCTTTAAAAGGGGTTTTCTACTTACAGTAATACATATTCAAAAAGATTCACAATCAATTATTGACTTTTATGAGTAATCTTTTCCTTATAGAAAGGCGTTAGTCTTTCCTCTGAGCCCAGCGGACACAGCTAGGGACACCCCAGGACTTTAAGATCGCATTGGGGTTACGCGTGAGTGCAGAGGTGGTTTTGGGAGCAGCGGGTCAGCAGTTCACTCCAGGGGCAGGAACTGAGAACTCCGCCCCACCGGAGG
>CACVCL010023413.1:0-17229 GCA_902729485.2 Mus minutoides
AGCCTCTGCCTCTCAAATGCTGAGGCTTGTACCACCATCTCAGGCTTGTTTATTTTTGAGATTGTTATTTAATGACATTTCCCCTTCTTTGTTGTCCTTCCAAACCTCCCACATACCCATGCCTGATCTCTTTCAAGTTCATGGCCTCTTTTTTCATTAATTGTTACTACACAGATACATGCATTTGTTCATATATATATATAAATTCCTAAATGTACCCTTTTGGGTCCATAACATGTTACTTGCATGTAAGTATTCAGAGCTGGTTATTTGGTATTAGATGGCTGATTGGTGAGCTCTTCCTTAGGGAGTACCACCTCCTCCTCCTATATATATATATAAATATATATATATTTACACATACACACATATATATACACACACAAATACACACATATGTATTTATACATACACACACATATATATATATATTTAAACACACATATCTATATACACACATACATACAAACACATACACAAACATACATACATGTATACTTTTTAGGACTAACCTTGGGTAACCATTTGGGAGTTCATCACTCTGAAAAATTAACTTCTCTCACCAGTTGTTAATTTCCCCATCAATGCTGGCATGTTGACTGGTCTTATCCCTCTTCAGGCCTTGTTTAAGCATCCATATGCCTAGGGTAGTGCAGCTCTTAGTCCTCTTCTGTGAAGCTTCTTTTTGCAGCAGGCAAAGAGCATTTCTGAAAGCCACAACTGGGGCCATTGAGGAGAACAGCTGACATAGGTTGCTCAGACTCATTTGATGCATCAGCAGCCACCCTTACATCCAAGGCTCAGGGGAATATCTTGGAAGAGAAGGCAAAATGATTGCAAGCACCAGAGAGCCAGGGGGTCTGCTGTTAGACTGTGTGCCAGCGAAGCTACACCCATGAAGTGTCAATTACTTTTAAAGAACAGTCTCATATTTGGAATTGATGAGCGTTTGATCGGGGTGGGAGCATGGTGTACAGTTTCACATCCATATAGAAGTGTAGCAGGTAGAGGGAACAGCTGAAGGCACCCAAGCTGAACCTGAGGAGGGTTTCTGGTAGCTCGTCCATTTGAAAGGGAAAACTTCCATCTTGCTACAAATGCTAATGGAGAGAAAGACAACATGGGAGATCTAGAAAGGTGGCACTTGTGTAAGGAAATGCATTTGAAACGTATAACTATAACCCCTTAGACAAGAACAACATGGCTAGCTATAGATGTGAAGGCCTTTTTTTTTTTCCATGTGCATGTGTATTTATGTTGTGTGCATGTTTATATGCATGTTTGCCTGTGTGGGCACATATGTATGTTGGTGTATGCACATGTGTAGAAGCCTCACTGAGCACTTTCTATCTTACATGTTGAGACAAGGACTCTTGTTGGACTCTGCTTACTGTTTGAGCTACTACTTATGGGATGGAATTGCAGGCAAGCCGCTGCTTGATCACTAGGCCAAATGATCTTTGGAGTTAGAAGAAAGAGTAGATGTCCATAGAAATGGTAGAGTTGCTCTGATGTTTTAGGGGCCAGGAACTGAAAAGGAACCATGAGGAAGACTAGTGTTAGAGGAGAACTTGAGGAAAACCATGTTCTGGGGTTACTTCCTGTATCAAAAGAAGGATCCGATCAGTTAAGACAAATTCTCCTCAGTAGAGGAGAAGAGTGACCTGAGAAAGGCAGGGTGGGGCAGGCCATGGCCAGGTCTTCCATGACCTCCATAGCACTTGTTTTGAGGTGAGAAGTAGTGATGAAGACCCTATTATGATAGGCCCAAAAGAGAATGAATCAGAGACTTTAGACAGACAACTCTTTCAAGGAATTTCTCTGTAAAAGAAATGACTGTAAAAAGAAAAATGAAGGAGGCAGATTATATTTATGCAGATGGAAAGAACTAACTGAGGCAGGGGCTGGACTGAACTAAAGAATCTATGTCAGAAGTTATGAGAAACATATGTGAATAAATGACAAGGTAGGATTTAATAAAAGCCAAGGGGTAAGTTTTCAGTTTAGCATGAAGTCTTATAGACTTTTCAATAGAGAATATATATTAAAATTATATGTCTTCATAGGTGAACTCACTGAATTGGTTAATAACCACCATTTTTTGATAATCTATCTCCTTAGTAAAATAAAAAAAATGAAAAAGAATTCTTTATCCTTAGATTGGCAATTCCAGAATGCAGATACGACAGCCACCATAATTTACAAGACAGGAAGCTGAGGCACAGAGATTAAGCAGCTTTTTAAACAGCATCTATAAGTAGTAAAGTTAAACTCACATAATCCGATTCCAGAATAGAGCACAGAACACCCTATCTTGAACTGTCAGTTTTACTTTATTGTCCAATAAATTATAAATTACCTTTAATTCCATGTACAGTTGTTTTCTGGGGGCTTACAAAAGTCATTTTTGTCTTTACCCAAATATTCTGCCTCTCCATTTCCATCAGATCAAAAAACTCTATGTCTCTTGTTAGCATTTGCCTAGTGTATTGATCATGTATAATTTATATATTGCACACATACAATTTTCTCTTTTCTCTTCCCTTTCTTGCCTGCCTTTGCATGGTAATGATCAAGTGCAGAATCAAGGAATTAGCTTGTTTTGGTATTAGTTGCTTTATAATTGCACAGTGCTTTATTGCTGGGTAGGCGTTACTACATAAACAATTCCATTTAGTGCTTGCAACAACTCTCTGAATTAAACACTGCCCTTTAAGAAAATGAAAACTGAGAGACTGATGGAAACCGATGTAGTACGTAGCTCAGAGTAGACATTTAAATTAACAGTCAAATAAAAGAATAAATGGGCCAACAGCTCATAGAGTTTGGGAGAAAAAAAAAAGCATTAACAGAAAGCTTGTAGTCCTTACGGGTAGTTCAAGGATTTTTTTGTTTTTTCATTAGATTGTAGCTGTGTTGAGTTTGAATTCTTATTTTTAATTAAAATCCTTTGTCTTCCAAGTAAATTAAAATGCAACCCAAGTTGCAAGATGGAATCTTTTGCTCACTGCATCCCCACTACAGAGCTAGCTGGGTTTTAGAAGTGACCATCACCTAGTGCCACAGGTAACCCACTGTTCTTCGGGACAATATTGAATTAATGTTTCAGCAGATTGCTATTGAAGACAGAATTGTACAATGCACTTTCCTGGAGGTGAAACAGCCGAAGAAAGAATGATTTTCAATTACTAAAAATCGTTGAAATAGTAAGGGAGAATAGACATTTAAGGCATCCTAGCTGCACACTTCAGTTTAAGTAATTGGTATCTTTCCCTCTCTAGTCTTCTCTTCGCTACATTTTAAGAGGCTCTGAGGGCTATATGCTTCACAGCATCCTATCCCAGAGCATTTCTATACATTTCCTGAAGAAGATTAGAAGCCTGCCAGATGCTGCTCTTGGATTATGCCTTGCCTGGGTATGGGGAAGGATGCGCCAGCTGCTGAATATCTCTTTTAACACAGGCTTGTCATCCGCTCTGGCTCCTCTAGTCTGTGAAGTTGGGGAACAGAGTGAAGGAGGAGGGCATT
The DNA here is from genome assembly GCA_902729485.2 of Mus minutoides. Taxonomy (NCBI): domain Eukaryota; kingdom Metazoa; phylum Chordata; class Mammalia; order Rodentia; family Muridae; genus Mus; species Mus minutoides. Next base: position 3,529 of record CACVCL010023413.1, read on the forward strand.
GGTAAGGGTGGAGGTGAAGGGTTTGTAAAACAATTACAGTTTGGGGAATCCCCTGTTTTGTATTTCTTGTGGGCCAGAAGTGATTTTACAGAAACGACTGGACATTTGTGAGAGTCATACAACTGAGAAAATGTGCTCTCTGTGTGGGGTGAGTAGAGTAAGGATGGTAAATGAAGGGTCTGTATTTTCAGTTGTCTTATGCATGAGTCTTCAGGAGGAGGAGGAAGAGGTGGGATAAGCTCATTTTTTTGCACAAATTTAAGTGTTGCCTTTGACCTTGTATAAGGGCAACTGAGCTGCCTTCTACGTTGGTGCAGCAACACCAGGGAGTTATTTTACATTTCCTTGTTGATGCTCAGTGTCTGGAGTACTGAGGATAGACTGACATCCAACTCATAGTAGTGAAGCAGCATGTCATATGGGGCAGCATAATCAGGGTTGGTTAAATCAGTGCACTATTAACAAATATATGCTTTGACTTTTCTCTTTCTGTCTAAAGCTACTGATGTTCAGTGCTGTGTAAAAGGAATTTGAGCAACTGAGAATATATTCATGCTTAAGAAAAAAAAATTGGATCTGTTCACTGGTGCTGTTGCTGCCTGCCTCTATATTGAGGCAGGATTGTTTCTGTTGAAACAAGCATGAAAGTTGTATTCCTAAGTGTCAAAATAAAATGTCTACTCAGCTTGTGTGACATCAATTAAGAACTTAGAATATCACATCCCGCAGCTCAGCAGAGAGCCCTGCCCTGCACAGGCTGCATCCTGCCCAGTCATGTTTGCAATAGCAGCTTATGAAAATATCCAGAAGGAGAGGTGGTACTCACTGTGCAGTAAGGACTAAGCCACCTCTGCACTCTATTGCAGGGATAGGATACATCAGCCTATTCTTACACCTCTCAGTCAAAAGCCTAAGTTTTCTCATATAAAATGTATTTTTGATTGATAATTTTACATACTGAGCTTTGAGGTCAGAACTTAAAGAAATTGCTTTTCAAGAAAAAAAAATGTCTAAATTAAAATTGCAGTGTGCACTGAAGTTACTGCCATGAACACTCCCTGGGTAAATGGACTAAATTGAGAACGTTGATAATGTACTTCTAAAGGTGAGGTGCACAGGGTATCACTGGAGCAATGCTTGCAAGGGCTATCACCGGCAGAATTTACCTCTTTATGTGAATTCACATATTTCTTTTCATTCTGTTATTTCCCAAATGATTTTTGATTGATCTTAATTGTTTGAACTTAGATATTTTTTGTGTTAATATCTTTTCTTTTCTTTTCTTTTCTTTTCTTTTCTTTTCTTTTCTTTTCTTTTCTTTTCTTTTCTCTCTTTTTCTCTTTCTCTCTTTCTCTCTTTCTCTCTCTCTCTTTCTCTCTTTTTCTCTTTCTTCTTCTTCTTATTATTCTTTAATCATTTTTTACAGTCCAGTCGTTATCCTCCTCCCAGTCCTCCTTCCCATAGTTGCTCATCCCATTCCTCCCCCTTCCCCTTCTCCAAGAGGATGCCCCCACCCCACCCCCATCCACCAGACTTTCCTAATCCCTGGGGCTTTAAGTCTCTCAAGGGTTAGGTGCATCTTCTCTCACTGAGGTCAGACCAAGCAGTCCTCTGCTATATACGTGACAGGGGCCTCATATCAGCTAGTGTAGGTTATCTGGTTGGTGGCTCAGTGTCTGAGAGACATCAGGGGTCCAGGTTAGTTGAGGCTGCTGGTCTTCTTATGGGGTCACCCTTCTCTTCCCAATTGTAAATCTTAGAGCACTTTGGAATGTATTTAATCAGTTTTATTGTCTATAGTTTGGAAAGGCTCACATCACGTTGGTGAGGAAGAGGTCATGTATTAGTAATGAATATTAAACCAACAAAACCCCTTTCTTCAAACAGTTGACTCATGAGAAAGGAGTCCTCCCCCTGAGAGCCATGAAGTAAGGTGCTAAGTTCTGTGTACAGCTCAGGACTGGGCCATGAGGCATGTCATGACAGTCCTGCAGAAGGGGACGCAACCAGGACAAACTTCCTACTGGCTGCATTCCACTGTGTCTGTCAAAAGTGCCAATTCATCCTCACTAAAACACTGATTGAACGTTAATTCATTGTGGTGGTGATGATTTATAATCTTTGGCTTATTTTATATGATTTAAGCCTTAGGGAAATTCATTGATTTTAATTTGCTTCAACAAACATTTGTCTTGAGTGTCCATTTAAGTTGGCAATGGATGAGAACAGCAGAATTTTCTCCTGAGAAATGAGAGCGTGCCTCATGGTAGGGGGCAACATTTCTGTGTCTGTCCACTTACTTCCTTCTACACAAAAGACTCTTTGTAAGGTAGTACATGCTTATTTTATTTCTAGTTCTGCCAATTTGTTTATCATGGAGGAGAGCATGAATAATTTAGGGGCTTTTAGGCCACTGCCTATTATTGGTTTAGATATCATCTTATTCTCGGAAGTACAGAACCCAGCAAGCATTGTTTGGGGTGTAGATTTTTATGGACTCTTGGGAGGTGAATTCACTTTTCAGGGCAAAACACAATCCATCCATGAGCTGTGCAATAATAACACACACACAGACACACACACACACACACACACACACACAGACACACACACAGAGAGAGAGAGAGAGAGAGAGAGAGAGAGAGAGAGAGAGAGAGAGAGAGAGAGAGATACTCATGTGTGTTTGCTCAGTGATGAGCTGACCAGAACCATTTCTTTCTCTGACCTGGACCTTGATAGATTGCTGGCGTAGAAAGCAGGCAGAGATGTACAGCCATAGCACTCATTTTAGCAGACGCTACAGATTCTTCCACTCATACCCTTTGGCTTTCTAACTCAGCTAAGTGTAAAGAGGACACTATGAGGAAACACATTATGATTTATGAGCCTGGATCTAGTTGTCCTAACAAAATTCTTAGGACAGCTTCAGGCTTGTTTGCTCTCAATTTTGAAAAGGAAAAAGAGTGGTCTTTCCTCTCTCAAATGAGCTTACCGAGTACCTAACGTCAGGAGGAAATGCTTTTAATTATTTTGTTTGTATTTGGAGGAGGGATGAGCAGCATCAGGTAAGACAAAATAAGTAGCATGTTTTATTTTTTTATTGTAATTAACTCTGTAAGATGTGGTTGCTCAGGGATCATTGTCTACACTAAGATAAATTAAGCACAGGGGAGTCTGCACAGATCAGCTTGCAGACTGCAGAGGGTGAGCAGGGGACTGCAGAAGCAACAGAACTTCTGGGACAGGAAGAAGCCACACAGCTTCTAGAACAGACCCCCTTTTCAGGATGCAGACATCCGGGCACATTCCCAGCCAGAGGAAAGGTGGATGCCCAGGAGGGCTGGGACCCCCAGCACAGGCTATGCAGATGAACGCACAGACTGCAGAGGCAACCCATCTTTTGGGACAGGCCCTGTTTCAGGCCTTCATCTTCAACTAGGAGGCAAGTCTGAACTCCAGACTTCTGTGCACCTTCCCTGCAAGAGAAGAGCTTTCCTGAAGAGAGTACTCTGACCACTGAGACTCAGAAGAGAGCTGGACTCCCAGGACAGCTGACAGAGGCTAACAGAATCACAGGAGGAATAGGCTCCAGCCAGAGACAACTATAACAACTAACTCCAGGGATTACCAACTGGCTAAAGGCAAATGTAAGAATCTTACCAACAGAAACCAAGACTGCTCACCATCTTCTGAACCTAGCACTCCCACCTCAGCCAGTACTGGATACCCCAACACACCCAAAAAGCAAGATTCGGATTCAAAATCATATTTCATGATGCTGGTAGAGGACCTGAAGAAGGACTTTAATAACTCACTTAAAAAAATACAGGAGAACAGTGCTAAAGAGGTAGAAGTCCTTAAAGAATCACAGGAAAACACTGCTAAACAGGTGATGGAATTGAAGAAAACTATCCAAGACCTAAAAAGGGACATAGAAACAAACAAACAAACAAAAAAACCCAAAGTGAGACAACTCGGGAGATAGAAACCCAAGGAAAGAAATCAGGAACCATAGATGTGAGCATCAGCAACAGAATACAAGAGATGAAAGAGAGAATATCAGGTGCAGAAGATTCCATAGAGAACATGGGCACAACAATCAAAGAAAATGCAAAATGCAAAAAGATTCTAACTCAAAACATCCAGGAAATCCCAGACACAATGAGAAGACCAAACCTACGGATAATAGGGGTAGATGAGAATGAAGATTTTCAACTTAAAGGGCCAGCAAATATCTTCAACACAATTATAGAAGAAAACTTCCCAAACCTAAAGAGAAAGATGCCCACGAACATACAAGAAGCCTACAGAACTCCAAATAGACTGGACCAGAAAAGAAATTCCTCCCAACATATAATAATCAGAACAACAAATGCACTCAATAAAGACAGAATATTAAAAGCAGCAAGGGAAAAAGGCCAAGTAACATATAAAGGCAGCCCTATTAGAATTACATCAGACTTCTCACCTGAGACTATGAAAGCCAGAAGATCCTGGACATATGTTATACAGACCCTAAGAGAACACAAATGCCAGCCCTGGTTGCTATACCCAGCAAAACTCTCAATTACCATAGATGGAGAAACCAATGTAATCCATGACAAAACCAAGTTTACACGATACCTTTCCATGAATCCAGCCCTTCAAAGGATAATAAAGGGAAAACACCAACACAAGGACAGAAACTACACTTTAGAAAAAGCAAGAAAGTAATCCTTCAACAAACCTAAAAGAAGACAGCCCCAAGAACAGATTCCCAACTTTAACAACAAAAATAACAGGAAGCAACAATTACTTTTCTTTAATTTCTCTTAACATCGATGGACTCAATTCCCCAATAAAAAGACATAGACTAATAGACTGGCTACACAAACAGGACCCAACATTTTGCTCCTTACAGGAAACCCACCTCATGAAAAAAGACAGACACTACCTCAGAGTGAAAGGCTGGAAAACAATTTTCCAAGCAAATGGTCCTAAGAAACAAGCTGGAGTATCCATTCTAATATCAAATAAAATTGACTTTCAACCCAAAGTTATCAAAAAAGACAAGGAAGGGCACTTCATACTCATCAAAGGTAAAATCTACCAAGATGAACTCTCAATTCTGAATATCTATGCTCCAAATGCAAGAGCAGCCACATTCATTAAAGAAACTTTAGTAAAGCTCAAAGCACACATTGCACCTCACACAATAAAGTGGGAGACTTCAACACCCCACTCTTACCAATGGACAAATCCTGAAAACAGAAACTAAAGAGAGACACATGGAAACTAACAGAAATTATGAAACAAATGGATTTAATAGATATCTACAGAACATTTTATCCTAAAACAAAAGGATATACCTTTTTCTCAGCACCACAATTTTGGTACCTTCTCCAAAATTGACCATATAATAGATCACAAAATAGGCCTCAAAAGATAAAAAAAAATTGAAATTATCCCATGCATCATATCAGATCACCTTGGACTAAGGCTGATCTTCAATAACAGCATTAATAATAGAAAGCCAACATTCACGTGGAAACTGAACAACACTCTACTCAATGATACCTTGGTCAAGGAAGATATAAAGAAAGAAATTAAAGACTTTTTAGAGTTTAATGAAAATGAAGCCACAACATACCCAAACTTATGGGACATAATGAAGGCATTCCTAAGGGGAAAACTCATAGCCCTGAGTGCCTCCAAAAAGAAGCTAGAGAGAGCATACACTAACAGCCTGACAGCACACCTAGAAGCTCTAGAACTAAAGGAAGCAAATTTATCCAAGAGGAGTAGACAGCAGGAAATAATAAAACTCAGAGCTGAAACCAACCAAGTGGAAATAGAAAGAACTATTCAAAGAATCAACCAAACCAGGAGCTTGTTCTTTGAGAAAATCAACAAGATAGATAAACCCTTAGCCAGAATAACTAGAGGGCACGGGGACAGTATTCTAATTAATACAATCAGAAATGAAAAAGGAGACATAACAACAGAACCTGAGGAAACCCAAAACATCATCAGATCCTACTACAAAAGACTATACTCAACAAAACTAGAAAACCTGGATGAAATGGACAACTTCCTAGACAGATACCAGGTACCAAATTTAAATCAGTATCAGATTAACTATCTAAATAGTCCCATTTCCTCTAAAGAAATAGAAGCATTCATCAATAGTCTCCCAACCAAAAAAAGCCCAGGACCAGATGGGTTTAGTGCAGAGTTCTATCAAACCTTCAAAGAAGACCTAATTTCAACTCTCCTCAAACTATTCCACAAAATACAAACAGAAGGTACTCTACCCAATTCAATCTATGAAGCCACAATTACTCTGATACCTAAACCACACAAAGATCCAACAAAGAAAGAGAACTTCAGAATAATTTCTTTCATGAATATCGATGGAAAAATACACAATAAAATATAAACCGAATCCAAGAACACATCAAAATGATCATCCATCATGACCAAGTAGGCTTCATCCCCGGGATGCAGGGATGGTTTAATATATGGAAATCCATCAATGTAATTCACTATATAAACAAACTCAAAGACAAAAAAACACATGATCATCTCCTTAGATGCTGAGAAAGCATTTGACAAAATCCAATACCCATTCATAATAAAAGTCTTGGAAAGATCAGGAATTAAAGGCTCATACCTAAACACAATAAAAGCAATCTACAGCAAACCAGTAGCCAACATCAAACTAAATGGAGAGAAACTCAAAACAATCCCACTAAAATCAGGGACTAGACAAGGCTGCCCACTTTCTCTCTACCTATTCTATATAGTACTTGAAGTTCTAGCCAGAGCAATTTCACAACAAAAGGAGATCAAGGGGATTCAAATTGGAAAGGAAGAAGTCAAAGTATCACTATTTGCAGATGATATGATAGCTTGTATAAGTGACTCTAAAAATTCCACTAGAGAACTCCTAAACCTGATAAACAGCTTCAGTTCAGTAGCTGGATATAAAATTAACTCAAACAAACCAGTGGCCTTTCTCTACACAAAAGGTAAATAGAATGAGAAAGAAATTAGGGAAACAACACCATTCACAATAGTCATAAACAATATAAAATATCTTGGTGTGAATCTAACTAAGGAAGTGAAAGATCTGTATGAGAAGAAATTCAAGTCTATGAAGAAAGAAATTGAAGAAGATCTCAGAAGATGGAAAGATCTCCCATGTTCATGGATTGGCAGGATTAATATAGTCAAAATGGCTATCCTGCTGAAAGCAACCTACAGATTCAATTCAATCCCCATCAAAATTCCAACTCAATTCTTCACTGAGATAGAAAGGGCAATTTGTAAATTCATCTGGAATAGCAAAAAACCTAGGATAGCAAAAACTATTCTCAACAATAAAAGAACCTCTGGGGGAATCACCACGCCTGACCTCAAGCTGTACTACAAAGCAATTGTAATAAAAACCGCATGGTACTAGTACAGTGACAGATAGGTAGATCAATGGAATAGAATTGAAGACCCAGAAATGAACCCACACACTTATGGTCACTTGATCTTTGACAAGGGAGCTAAAACCATTCAGTGGAAAAAAGACAGCATTTTCAACAAATGGTGCTGGCAGAACTGGCGAAGAATGCGAATTGATCCATTCTTATCTTCTTGTACAAAGTTCAAGTCTAAGTGGATCAAAGACCTCCACATAAAACCAGAGACACTGAAATTTATAGAGGAGAAAGTGGGGAAAACCCTGGAAGTTATGGGCACAGGGGAAAATTCCTAAACAGAACAGCAATGGCTTGTGCTGTAAGATCAAGAATTGACAAATGGGACCTTATAAAATTGCAAAGCTTCTGTAAGGCAAATGACACTGTCAATAAGACAAAAAGGCCACCAACAGATTGGGAAAGGATTTTTACCAATCCTAAATCTGATAGGGGACTAATATCCAATAAATACAAAGAGCTCAAGAAGCTGGACTCCTGAAATTCAAATAACCCCATTAAAAAACAGGGTACAGAGCTAAACAAAGAATTCTCAAGTGAGGAATACCGAAGGGCTGAAAAATCACCTGAAAAAATGTTCAACATCCTTAATCATCAGGGAAACGCAAATCAAAACAACCTTGAGATTCCACCTCACTCCAGTCAGAATGGCTAAGATCAAAAACTCAGATGACAGCAGATGCTGGTGAGGATGTGGAGAAAGAGGAACACTCCTCAATTGCTGGTGGGATTGCAAGCTGGTACAACCACTCTGGAAATCAGTTTGGAGGTTCCTCAGAAAATTGGACATTGTACTACTGGAAGATCCAGCAATACCTCTCCTGGGCATATACCCAGAAGATATTTCAACTGGTAATTAGAACATATGCTCCGCTATGTTCATAGCAGCCTTATTTATAATAGCCTGGAAAGAACCCAGGTGTCCCTCAACAGAGGAATGGATACTAAAAATGTGGTACATTTACACAATGGAGTACTACTCAGATATTAAAAACAATGGATTTATGAAATTCTTGGGCAAATGGATGTATCTGGAGGATATCATCCTTAGTGAGTTAACCCAATCAGAAAAGAAGTCACTTGATATGCACTCACTGATAAGTGGATATTAGCCCAGAAACTTAGAATACCCAAGATACAACTTGCAAAACATAAGAAAATCAAGAACGAATACCAAAGTATGGATACTTCATTCCTTCTTAGAATAGAGAACAAAACACCCATGAAAGGAGTTACAGAGACAAAGAATGGAGCTAAGATGAAAGGATGGACCATCCACAGACTACCCCATCCGGGGATCAATCCCATAATCAGCTACCAAATCCAGACACTATTGCATTTTCCAGCAAGATTTTGCTGAAAGGACCCTGATATAACTCTCTTGAGTGAGGCTATGCCAGTGCCTGGCAAATACAGAAGGGGATGCTCATAATCATCTATAGGATGGAACACAGAGCTATCAATGGAGGAGCTAGAGAAATTACCCAAGGAGCTGAAGGGGTCTACAACCCTTTAGGTGGAACAACAGTATGAACTAACCAGTACCCCCAGAGCTCATGTCTCTACCTGCATATGTAGCAGAAGATGGCCTAGTCGGCCAACATTGGGAAGAGTGGCCCCTTGGTCTTACAAACTTTATATGCCCCAGTACAGGGGAATGCCAGGGCCAAGAAGTGGGAGTGGGCTGGTAGGGGAGCAGGACAGGGGGAGGGTATAGGGAACTTTCAGGATAACATTTGAAATGTAAATAAAGAAAATATATAATAAAAAATGTAAATACAAGAAAAAAAATGAAGCACAGGATGGCTTTAGCAATGAAGTGAGCGAGTCTCCCCACAGTAAGACTGTTTCCTCCCTAGCTCTTATTCTGTCAAAGCCTGTTTATGTCATATTCTATGCCATTATTAAAAGTTAGTTACTCCTGTTTTCAAACATTTTATATATATATATATATATATATATATATATATATATATATATACATACATATACTTTTCATACTACATTTGATAGAAATAATATCATCAAGAAGGCAAGTTGAGTTTCATGTTGCAGAAATTGGTGATTTTAGGTATAATTGTCATTAGGTGGTAGCCTTTTTAAATTTTAGATTTTTAGAACTTTAATCATTTTTTCTAGGTACTGCCACTCTTTTCTTGAACTTTTATTTTTATAGTTATTATCCAAACCACTGGCCTTCCTTATGGTCTTCTCACATATGAGTCCCAGTATACCTTGACTTTATTTGTCCGTCTCTTCTGGTTACCCACTGGGTCATCGCCATTCCTCTTGCTGGTCCCTTCCTTTTCCCCCAATAGTGCCTCATTTTGTTTACATGTCATATGAATTCTATTCCATTCTGTTCCCCTTTGCCTTGTTGAAGAGCTCTTCCTTCTTCCCCCTCTTGAACTTTGTCTCCTTTAAACACACACACACACACACACACGCACACACACACACATGCACACACACACACACACACACATTTAGATTCTGTACACAAGAAGAAATATAATATTTATCTTTCAGAGTTGGCTTAACACTATAAATACAAAGTACAGCAAATATGATAGGAAAGATTGTGTGTCACAGAGCCCCTTATTGGTGTTTACTTAGGGGCCATTAGGGGTCGATATGTCATTTACTGGTGAAAGGGATATCTAGGGGTTCTGGGTATAGTCGAGTTAGGTAAATGGGTTGATGAATACAGAACGGTCCAGTATTTTGGTCACCAGTGCATGCCTCATTTAAACACTAAACATAACTAGGATCTATACAGATCCACAGTTCACCTTTAATATAGGGATCAAAATTATCCCTATATTTTTTTAAAAAGAATTATTTATTTATTTAATGTATGTGAGTACACCATAGCTGTCTTCAGACATACTAGACGAAGGCATCAGATCCCACTACAGATTGTTGTGTGAGACATCATGTGGTTTCTGGGAATTGAACTTAGAACCTCTGGAAGAGCAGTCAGTGCTCTTAACCACTGAGCCATCTCTCCAGCCCAACACATGACTCTTAAAAGAAAAAAGAAAAACCTGGTAGTCACATTTGGTATTTCAAAAAACATAATTAATTGGAAATGAATATGACTAAATTCTTTTCTCTCACTCCCAAATAGCAACAAAAAGAAAGAGAAATGTTCTCATAAAACAAGGAAAAGCAAGACCAGTGAAGAGGTGATTTATTTTCTCTCAGAGTTTGTTCTTTGAGTCCAGTGTGCTAACTCAGTGTCCCTGAACAGGAGAGATTGTTATTCATAAGTAGTAGAAACCCAAGAATTAGACTTCTAGCTTTCCCAAGATCATTTCAGCTGGCTCTCACCACTAATAATCACACAGCATTCGGAACGCTATAGAATCTATTCCTAAGTAATGCTCTATAACAAACCACTATTGATTTCCCCAGAAGCTTAAGGCTAGATGTCTCCATGGCTCTAGGCTCCACCCTTCGCCCTTTGTGAGTCTTGAGAGTAGAAGCACAGCCAGGCCAAAATGAGCTGTCCTGAAATTATTTGCAAAATATTTCTATTCATCCCATATTTGTCCACACTTTGGCCATATTGCATAACTGAAAACAATCTCAGTATCCTCCCAACAAGTGTTGAGTATGAGTCTCTAGCTCTCAGGGCAGGGACAAGTTGGTTTGATTGATTAGCTACTGTGGTGTCAAGCAGCATTGCCTATCAACAGGAATGAGATGGGACTTTGAGAGAGTAAATTGCATGATCAGCTCAACTTCACATTCAAAGCAACTTTCACCTTCTCCTGCTCTTGTAATTAGATTCGAGGACGGTGTTTAAACTCTCAGGTCCTTTCACATCCCTTTAGTTTAGTCTAAAGGTCTGGTGCACAATATTAAGTAGCATGTGTATTTCATCCAGGCGTGTGAGGACAGCAGCCTTGCCTCATGATGGCCTTTCTGAGAGAATGTCGTTGTAATTCTAATAAGGCTTGGCAGAAAAGCAAGAAATCTGTCTCTTGCAGCCAACTCCATATCAACATGAGTGTGAACAGCAACCCCTGAGCAGGATCCCATTTCAGAGTTCTCCTGTTCAAATGAGGCTTCTCTATTTGTGTGCCTCGTGCCCTAACAAGGGATCAACGTTTAACTAAATAACACATTCTGTGAAGCATTTTAAAGTGTGTACATCTTATTTTTAAAGTTTGTAAGAGTATGCAAAACAAGTTAAATAAATTCCCTTTAAAATTTTGAAAAAAGCAAAAGGAAAAGGAGAACCACAGTGTCTTAGGGCTGAGTGATACAATCTTCCAAACACCTCTAGTTGTCAGTGGCTGCAGCCAGTGCACTGTGCATGTGGTTATGTATGCATGTGAATATATACATATGGATGAGATTACCACTGTGATACTTTATTTAAAATGTAAACACTGCTCCACATGCAAAATATAATTGAACCTTTAAAATAATATAAGCTGGGGCTGGATAGATGGCCCAGCAGTTAAGACCATTTGTTGTTCTTGCAGAAGACCAGGGTTCAGTTCTTAATACCCATATGGTGGCTTACAACAATATGTGGCTTTAGTTCCAGGGGATCTGATATCTTCTTCTGACTTCTGAAGGCCCCAGTCATGCATGTGGTATTCATACATACATACATACATACATACATACAGGCAAAACATTCATACAAATAAGAGAAATAAATTTAAAATTGTATAAATCTTGTGAAGGATTCTCATGGCTTCTTCCTCATTTGTGGCTTATAATCTGAATGGATCTCTTATGAAATCCACAAAATCAAAAATCTAAGATGGAAAAAGCTAATTTACTCAACCTTGATAGCCTCCCTTTCTCATTCCTGTCAGTGTCTTTCCACAGCTGCAGCCAAACAATCAAACCTCAAAAGACTATTGTACATGGCAGAGGTGGAGAAGGCGCATTGTACATGGCAGAGGTGGAGAAGGCGCACTGTACATGGCAGAGGTGGAGAAGGCGCATTGTACATGGCAGAGGTGGAGAAGGCGCACTGTACATGGCAGAGGTGGAGAAGGCGCATTGTACATGGCAGAGGTGGAGGAGGCGCATTGTACATGGCAGAGGTGGAGGAGGCGCATTGCACATGGCAGAGGTGGAGAAGGGCGCATGCCATGTGGTTCTACTGCAAGCTGATTGCCATTTGTCTTTCTATAGAACATCAACTCCATGGGTATAGAGATTGAACTCTCTTGTTCTTTCTTCTACCTTCTGCATCTATAGTCATCTAAATTAGATTGTTCCATAGATATTTAAGTATATTCCTTGTGCCAGATGCCACTCTAGATGCTGAAGATAAAGGAATGCATAAAATAAAATTCTTACATTGACAGTATTTATAGTCTAGTGAGATGATAAATATGATAAATGTTTTGAAGAATAATATAGCATAATTAGAAGACAGAGGTAGATGCTTTCTCTGATCTCTCTCTCTCTCTCTCTCTCTCCCTCCCTCCCTCCCTCCCTCCCTCCCTCTCTCCATTCCACCCCCCACTGTGTGTGTCCACACATATGAGAACCAGTCCAACACAGGGAATTAGGTTAAATATTTCTGCTAAATTATCACCCAGGAAAGGCAAGAATCAGAGAGGGTTCAGGATAGAGACTAGCACCCAAGGCACAGCCACAGGACAGCACGGTAACCAGCAGAAGTGGGTGGAGGTGAGCAAGCCATTTGACAGGCTTTGTCTTGTTAGCAGTGCTTTATGCTCATGTCTGGCCTCTGAGAAGGATGGGTATGCATTTCCTGATCATAACATGCAGGTGGCAGTTCAGGTTGTAAATTAATTGACTTATAGTTATCAGTTCCAGGACCTAGAGTTCAGCACTTTCCAGTTCTTATTGTTTAGTGATCATCATGGCAAACTTTCTGGGCTGGAGTTAAAAGTGATCCAAATGGACATTTCTGCTCATTAATAGCTGCAATGGAGTAATTTTCTGCCTCAGAGGTATGAGTGGGAGATTTAGCTGATTATGAAGGAAACTAGAACATTCTTTAAGGAATTCTAGAATTGTCTACCTTAAAAAAAAAGCCTGAACCTTTCAATACTATTGCTTGTTTTAGCTCCTACTCAACCTAAATTATCCCAGCTGTTGAGGCTTTCTGAAATAAACATTTCTTCTTCTTCTTCTTCTTCTTCTTCTTCTTCTTCTTCTTCTTCTTCTTCTTCTTCTTCTTCTTCTTCTTCTTCTTCTTCTTCTTCCTCCTCCTCCTCCTCCTCCTCCT
>CACVCL010023414.1:0-17194 GCA_902729485.2 Mus minutoides
TTTCCTGGTTTTGGCCCACAGTCCTTCTGTTACCAGAATACTTGTAAAAGCTCCACATACTCTCCACTGGGAAATCTTGTAACCTCCTCTGACTTCCAGGAATATCCATAACAGGCCTCAAATGTTAGGTAGATAAATTTTATTCATAAAAGTGTACCTCGGGGCACTCTAGGAAAACCTCCCTGTGAAATGACGACGAGCACCTAGTAGGAGCAGGCACATCTCATACGCATAAGTAAATATAAGTTGCTGATCGCACAGAAGCATTGCCGATGCTCCATTCCCTTCCTTGCCCTACGCCATTATCACACGAGCTGCATGACTGGACCTCGGTGTGAAGTCCTGGCATCAGGAAGTACACCTCTTCCATCTGGTTGGTTCATTCTTGAGACTATTTTTGCTGTCCTAGGTTACCTGCAACTCCATACAACACTTGTTAAACCCATACTGCCTCCCACGGGTATCACATGCACAAGGCAAAGACAATAGTATAGTGCTCCCCAGGGAGGACCACTATATAGACAATATTAAGGTGTAATTTGGGAATTGGAGATGCAGCACAGTAGGTAGAATACTTACTTGTCAGGCACAGGCCCCAAGTTCAGTTCTAGCACTACACTGGGTGTGGTGGTACAAGCCTACGTTGTTCTTTATTCCCAGTGCTGGGGTGGAAGACAGAACCTTATGCATGTTACTTATGCAGATTCTTCATGTTTTCATATACAAATCATACACTTCTCTTGTTAAATCTATTCCCGGGTATTTAGTTCTCCGTGATAACGCTGTAAATATCTCTGTTCTCTCAGTTTCCGCTCTGGCTACTTTATGGAAACACACTTGAGATCTGTATGTTCATGTCTTGCATAACTGCACAACTCCCATACTTTTTTTTTTTAAGCTTTTCAGAACAGAGTTTCTCTGTGTAGCCCTGGCTGTCCTAGAACTCGCTTTGTAGACCAGGCTGGCCTCGAACTCAGAGATTCCAACACTGCCTCCAACTCCCTTTAGGGGGAGCTGGGATTACAGGAGAGCATCACCACCTGGCTTTTCCACGCACTTTTTAACGTCCTGCAGGGTCTTTTACACTGGGCTCCCGTCCTGGTCTGGGGCTTACCCTGAATTGGCCACTCCTGTTGGCACCACAGGCTATATTTATTGATCAGTTTCAGTTCCTATTCCATGCCATACTTTTTCTTGCTTCTGGGAGGGCCTTTGTGCTGTTCCCTGGGGTGAGATTATAGTAACACCTTTATCTTTCCAGGCCTGGTGGGTCACTGTGGCCTTTCCCAGAACACCACAAGATACTCCCAATGTCTCCTTTTGAAGTTTCCGTCTCTCTTTAAAGGGAACTGATAATCTACTTACATCCTGACCAAAGCTGGTCTCTGGGGTCTGTCCTCAGCTGATGGTAAAGTAACAACATTCAGTAAATATTTTGCTAAATGGATCCAAACCCACACTTCTCATCTGACATGTTAATCTAACAATCCTTAAAACGATTAGTCAATTTGTTGGCAAATGTGTTTTCACAGACAAAAAAAGCCCAAGACTGTTAACCTCACCCCATACGAGGATCTGTCTTGTAAAACAAACTGACTGGAAGTTCACACTGCTGACAGGAGCTCTGTAAATATTTACTGAGGTAAAACAGTGGAACCCACACTTCAGTCCCTACAACACCCAAACATCTGTCAACATGGCAGGACATGGGAGAACAGGAAGGGTATAGACACAGAGGGACAGGAAGGCTGCAGCCCGATTATGGCCTGACGACTGTTCCCCTACAGAGACTGCTAACCACTCCTACAATATAGTTAACGGTATGCAATAAACCCCACTCCATGCGCAACAATCACACTCAGTTTCTGGGGGTATTGTCTTCTCCACATGAGAGCCCAGCCCACCTGATCCTAGCTTTTTCTGTGTCCCTGTGTCTGTCCTTTCTGTCTGTCTCCTTGTGTCTGTCCCTTTTTTTTTTTTCATTCCCTCTGTCACAGATAGTTGAAACCCTGGAGCCCTGTAAAGCCTGGGCAATGATCTAGGTCTAAGGCAGACCTAGAGAGAGGCAGACCACAAAGGGTCACTGAGCCCCAACAGGAAGTGTGACATCAGGACCAGGCAGCTTGCTGAGAGTCCCAGGTAGGCCTCCCCATCGTCCCTGCTCTGGAAGATCTTTCTTTTTACAGTTCCACGGTTCTCACTGTTGAGATGCCAATTCCTGATTCTTTTTTTCCTTTAATGTCGATTCCTCTTGTGATGAGGAAAAACTTCTTTAAGTATCAAGGAATGGCTCTGGCAGCATGTGACAGCCTAACACAGCAGAATTCTGACTTCTTTAAGAGAGTCTGCAATTTAATGTAGGACTTTAATATAAAGTTTACATTTGTTTTACAATTCGTTGCCCGCCCCCCCCCCCGCCCCCATCAGACAAACTTAAAATGACCTCATGAGGAGCAAAGAAAAGGAGGGGCAATCTGTCTGGCTTTTCTAATTTGTCATGTTTATAGCTCCATGACCGGTTTTTAAATCACAAAGCATACATTTATAACATTCTCATTAAACACCATAAATAAAGAGAAGACCACGTGGAGTGGCCTGTCAAGTGTCCAGTTGCCTTCCCAGCTCCTCAAAGACTGGGAAAGAAGGAGGCGCGTCTGCCTGCATCTGCAGGCCAGCCTGCTGGACAGGATGTCTCCGTGCCCTGCCTGCTAGCTGCCTTTTGTTCGCTGTGGAACAGGAAAGCCTGCTTTCCTGCTTTCTCAATACTAAATGGGCTGGTCCTTCAAGGGAAAACATCCCCTCTGAATACACCCAAGGCTGCACAGAAGGCGAGAGAAACAGAAGCTGGTCCTCAATATTCCTTAGCAGCCAGCGGAGGGCTGCCCCCAGGACTGTGGCTCTTTATCCCTTTACCCTGGCAGAAGAGACAGGAAAAAATGAGGATGTCACAGAGTCCAAGAGGCCCAGAAGTGGTTCTGCCGATCTAAGGTCCCGTCACTCCTCAGGACTCCAGAAAGACAAACTGGCCACTCACTGCTGGATAAAAGATGGAATTAGGAAAAGGCACAGGCACAGAGAGGCAGTGTCCACAAAAGGTCCACAGGGTACTCACTCTCCACAAGAACTGCAAGGTCCAGGGAGCAAAGAGAAAGCGGCTATCGAGTCTGCACACCACACCTACAGAGTCGAGGTATGGAAGATCAGGGACAGAGAGATCAAACATGAGCTTGGGTACCTCAAAGGCATGCTTCCCTATCCACAGCCAGAGAGCCAAACAGCGCGGCTGGTGATGGCCCAACAAGTCCTGCTCAGTCCAAGTCACACTTGCAGACCAAGTGTGGGGAAGGGACACGTTCTCCTCCAGTCTCCTAGGGACCAATGCTTTTATAAAATACACACAGTGATCTTCACTTTATTTGCTTCTGTATACTTTAGATTTAGGTTTAAGCAATAGTCAAAGTTGTCTAATATTCATAGATTTGTAAACAAGAAGAACAAACAAACAAACAAAACAAAACCTCTGTCCCACAGAGATGTGTCAGGACCGTACGGATCTTGAATGATATATCTGGTCCGACCGGATCTTGAATGTCTCTAGACGGACGCTCCAGAGTGCTTAGGATTAAAGGTATGTGCCAACACATCCAACATATAGATATTTATTCTTCATTTCTATATGTCTCTCACTACCAGTCAGTGACAAACAACTCACTGTCCAACCTCTACATACATACACAGTTCACGCTGAGCAAGACAGCCATTAACATGAAACGGAGACCCATGCCTGAGACCCATGAATCGCCTTCCATTTGGGATGAATGCTTACTATTCCTCTTCCAAACAAAATCTCCCCTCAGCTGCTTTTCTTCCGGACTTCACAAATGTCTTGGTAGAAAGAATGTTGAGTAAGGAAGTTATCGGAGAGGGAAGGACACGGCTCTGAAAGGAGACAGGACAGGATGTGCCCACTCTTCTAGGGAAAGGCTAAGGGAAACCGAAAGGAAGATATGAACAACAGTTAGCACTGCAGCCATACTAACTGGGAGGCACGTAGCAATACGGTATTAGGGTACCAAAGGAAGATGGTGTTTCCAAGAAGTGAGATCTAAAATCATACGAGGCAACGGGATTCCAGAGGAAGCTGAGAGCACCTGCTCATCTATAATTCATCTGTCTACATAGTGACGTCACTTGTACTTGAAAACACTTGAAAACATCCAAACAGAACTAGGCCGCGTGCACAAGACAGCCACATCTCTTTTCCCTTATCTAGAACAAGTCCAGTATAGGACAGTTCGTGAGGTGGGAATCAATTAATTGGGGCATTCCCACTCTGAATGACTGTATATCATGAGTCCACTGTTTTTAAAAATTTCCTCTCATCTTTCCATTTAAGAACAGAATGGAAGCCAGGCATGGTGGCTCATAGTTGTAATTCCAGGACTCCGAAGGCTGAGGAGTTCCAGGCCAGCCTAGGCTATATAGTGAATTCAAGGTTAACCTGGGGTACAAGGGAAGGAAGAGAGGGAAAGGGAGGAAAAGAGAAAAGGAAGGAAGGAAGGAGTGGAGGAGTTAGAAACTGAGATTCCTCAAGCTCAACCAACTTCAGAACTTTGGTATGAATTCAGAATGTCAGCCTTGAAGATCTATCAATGGGTGAAAAAGCATCTGGGGTGGGGGGGCGCCCACGGCTGAGGCAGCACTGACCATGACTGGGTACTTTAAAGTGGACTAGCTAAAATGGTTTATTAAAACAGTAATAAATGGAGGCCCCCTAATGGCTCACTGCTAATTCTTTTTTTGGTGATGGTTTATTATGGGAGATAAGAGTCTCATCTGTCTGCCACAGCTTATCTGGAAGCATCTGGGAGCAAGGAAGCAGATAATTCTACACTCTCCCCAGGCCTGTGATACAGGGGTGGGTGCTCTCAGATTTCTACCTCTCAGCCCTCCTGGTTCAGGTCATGCATGGCTGAAATCTAAGGCTACACTTAATACCTCCTGCTTAACACTTCTCTCACCCAGCCAGAGAACACCAAACTTACCACAGCCAAGTGGCACAGAGGATACTTAAGAAGTTACCTCGTGGGACCCTCCAGAATGCACCAGAGACCTGGGAGGTGAGAGACTCTCAGGATTCAAAGGGAGGGACCTTGGATGAAACAACTTACAGTAGGTTGAGGGAACTTATAAAGCCCACCACCAACAGGAAGGCATCAAATGAGGCATGGGGTTGCCAGCCCACAGTCACAACTCTGACCCATAATTGTTCCTGTCTGAAAGAACTACAGGGATGGAAATGGAGAAGAGCCTGAGGGAAAGAAGGTCCGGCAACAGGCCCAAAGTGGGATCCAGCTCAAGGGGAGGTCCCAAGGCCTGACACTATTACTGAAACTATGGAGTGCTCACAAAAAGGGACCTAACATGACTGCACTCCAGAAGACCCAACAAGCAGTTGAAAGAGTCAGATGCAGATATTTGTACTTAACCAATGCACAGAAGCTGCTGACCCCCGTGGTTGAATTAGGGAAAGTTGGAAAGAAGCTGAGGAGGAGGGCGACTCTGTAGGAGGACCAGCAGTCTCAATTAATCTGGACCCCAAGATCTCTCAAACACTGGACCACCAAACAGGCAGCATACACCAGCTGATATGAGGGCCCCAACACATATACAGTATAGGATTGTCAGGTCTGTGCTCATTCAGAGATGATGCACCTAACCCTCAAGAGACAGGAGGCCCCAGGGAGTTTAGAGGTATGGTAGGGTGGAGGATGGAGGGGTGGGGACATCCTCAGGGGGCCGGGGGTGGGGAAGAGGTATGGGATGTGAAACAGCCGGATGGGGGAAGGCAGGGGATAAATAAATAAGATGTTACCTTGCACATGCACACGCATGCACACATATACTTGCAAGCACACACTGACCATTCAGATTATTCTAGCAAGTTCTTGAGTATTCATAAAATTATGCATTTTATGCTTCTACTTCCCAGAAAGTTGAGTTCAGTCTCCTACAATCTGCCTGCCCAGACTGGTCACAACCTCCATTCGTTCTTCTGGACTGTAAGACTGCCAAGGGGACTTGTGAAGGGAGCCACCGACACGAACAGTACTCTCCGCTCCTCTCCCCATCTGCATCCCCTGCTCTCGAAGGCAAAGCCAGAGTCCTAACTCAGAGTTTTCCTTCCAATGTTTGGTAAGTGAGGCAGTGACCACCAGGGAGCTGTGGCGTTTGCACCATGCTTGAAAACAAACAAACAAACAAACAAAAAACACGCAGCAGCCAGGTGTGGTGGCACACACCTTTAGTCTCAGGACTCAGGAGGCAGAGGCAGGTGGATCTCTGACTTTGAGGTCGGCCTGGTCTACAGACTGAAATCCAGGACAGCCAGGACTAGATTGAGAGACCCTGTCTCAAAAGTAACAACAATATCTCCAATGGCATTGTATTTTTCTCAGTTAATGTCATTTTTAAAAGTTTAAATAGACTCAAAATCTGTTCTGTAGGAAGCCGCACCTGGGCTTCCCTGCAGCGCGAATGCCGCTGCAACTGGGCCTCCCCAGCGAACACCTCCGTAACCAGGCTCCAGCGCATGTCCGACTGGCAAAGCCGCCCAGCTCTGAGAGGCCCCGCCTCCGAGAAGCCCCGGGCTCTGAGAGGCCCCACCTCCGAGAAGCCCCGGGCTCCGAGAGGCCCCGCCTCCGGGGATCCCCAGGCTCCGAGAGGCCCCGCCTCCAGGGATCCCCGGCTCTGAGAGGCCCCGCCTCCGAGAATCCCCGGCTCTGAGAAGCCCCGGCTCTGAGAAGCCCTGGGCTCTGAGAAGTCCTGGCTCTGAGAAGACCTGGGCTCTGAGACGCCCCGGCTCCATAAAGCCTTCCATTCAGTGATAGCCCTCCGGCCCTCCGCCATTACAAGATGGCGGAGGACCGGCCGGCTGTCAGGGAAGAGAGCCTAGTGCGCATGCGCAGCACTTTCCTCAGGCCCTCCTCAGGCAGTAGCCCCTCCCGAAGGGAAAATATGCTAATGAGGCACTGCTTGTAGTACCAATGAAGGGAAAATATGCTAATGGCTGTGGCTTGTGGCACCAATGAATGGGCCACATGCAAATGAGGTATGGCTTGGTGCACCAATCAGCAACCACTATGACACCCCTCCCCCTTCCCTGGGAGTATATAAAAGCAGCAGCTCTGCTGCTGTCCAGAGTCCCAGGAATCTACAAGCAAGGCGCTCCAGAATAAAGCTGACTGAGAAGATCCCGGTGGTGGCGTGTCTTTCTTGCTGGTCGACGGAGGCAGGGAGGCGCGCCACACTGTTCCACCACACAAAGCCATGGCCTGCTTAAGGGGGCAAGGGGCAGTGGTGGTCACAAAAGCATCATGGACTGGCTTCTGCCCCCTGACCTCCCAAAGGTCACTAAAGGTGGAAACAAGCTTCAGGCCTGCACTAAGCCAGCTTCTAACTCAGTGAGGGGGTCAGAAAGAATCCAGCCTGCAGCTTAAGCCAACTGCAGCTGGTCAGTGTCTCCCTACCACAAAGGTGTCACTCACATGTGGGTCAAGACATAAAGAACACCATAGCAGTATCTAGTTTTCCTAACACACCATGCTATGGTCATCTGGCTATGCCAATTCCCCAGACAAGATACTGGGAAGACTGGTAGGGACAGTTTGAGGCTTACTCTCTAGGGTAGAGAACATTCAACATCCCAAGACTCTATGTTGTATAGGCAGATAAAGTGCCTAACCATGGAAGCCATTCTCAAATTCTGTACCCAAGATCTGTACTTTCTGGTGGTTTGAATAAAAATGGTCCCCACAGACTCAGAGAGTGGCATTATTAGAGGTGTGGCCTTGTTGAAGTAAGTGTGTCACTAGGGGTGGGCTTTGAGGTTTTAGAAGCTCAAGCCAGGCCTAGTGGCTCACTCTCTCTTCCTGCTGCCTGCAATCTGAATGTAGAACTCCTAGCTACCTCTCCAGCACCATGTCTGCCTGCATGCCACCATGCTTCCTGCCATGATGATAATGGACTGAATATCTGAAACTGTAAGCTGGCCCCAATCAAATGCTGTACTTTAAAAGAGTTGCCTTGGTCATGGTGTCCCTTCACAGCAGTAAAACCCTAAGACATCCTTCAAATACAGCTACTTAGCCTATCAACGGAACCCATCCTGTCCATCCCTCTACCTTAGAGCATACAGGCTTACCTTCAAACACCCCTGCTCCAGCACTATCACTTTAGCCTTGAAGGGACTTTATCAAGTGTCCTGATTCAAAAACCTCCTACTGGTGAGCCCTCCTCTCTCAAGCCACCTCACACACATTACAGAAATGGCAGCAGCAGCATGTCTGCTCAGGCTAGACAGCGTAATAACTCCTCCAGGAAAACCTCTGGCCTTCTGTGTGGTTAGTGGTGAACCAATAAAATCCCTTTAAAAACTTGATATCTGGGCCAGTGAGACTCAAATGGGTAACAATGCTTGCTACCAAATCTTACAACCTGAATCTGACGCCCAAGACACACAGTGGAAGGAGAAAGCAAGTCCTGGAGGCTGTCCTCTGACCTCTCTGTGTACCACAGCACCCACACACAGAGAGAGACAGAGAGACAGAGAGAGAGGGGAGAGAGACACAGAGAGTCAGAGAGAAACAGAGAGAGAGAGAAAAAGGCAGACACACACAGAGACAGACAGACACATATAGACAAAAAGACACATACACACAGAGAAACAGACATATGCACACAAAGAAAGAGACAAACACTCACGCAGAGACAGACAGACACATATACAGAGAGACAGACAGACAGAGAGAAACATGCTACCCCAAAATTCTAATCACTCTCTTCATTGTTTTTTTTCACAGATCGTCTCTAAAGAATTCTGGGAATTCTAAAGAATTCTGACATATACAATCTTCAAATTCACAAGAAAAAAAAAAAATAGAAGAAATTTCCTAGGGAAAAAAGTCAACATTCTTATATCACATTAATGGAAACCTCTCTGAACAAGAGAAAGGGAAACACACATGGTAAAAGCCTAAGTAAAAGTGAGCCTCAGAGACTGGACCAGAGGTCGATAAAGCAGACTCTGTTTTGCCTCTAGCACTACTAGCTATGACCCAAGATAGAGCCCACCTGCCTCTAAAGTTAGGCAGCTAGACCAGATAACCTCTCTAAGTGACCTTCCATATACAAAAAGTAAGCTCGTGTCTCCATCCCACACATTTCTCTCAGCCCAGGGAATTCTAGGTACTTTCCAGAGGATTCACGTTCAGCACTGAAGAACTCTTACAAAATTCTGATCTAGAATTAGTATCTTGTAATTTCAGGTCCCAGAAACCTGAGGCAGGGGACTGCCTCCAAGTTGAGAACCATCTGACCTATATAGTGAGTTCAAGGCCAGCTGAGCAACAGTGTTAAACCATCTCAAAAAAGAAAAAAGGAAAAATACATATAAAAATATACAGATACAGTCTAACCGTTCTGCTAGAAAGAAAATGAAACATAAATTTTAGCTGTGTTCCCCTGTTCTTCAATTTCCCCAATTAAAAAAAAAGAAACAAAATAAAAATAATTTCAAAAAACAGATAATTAAAATCATCCATATATTCCAGAGGCTCAGACAAGATGAATTTTGGTTTTGATTTTGGGGGGAGGAGTGAAACTATCAAACACAAAACATCATGGTTTCACTGGAGCCTCTTTTATAAGTAGTGAATGCTAGGTTCTTAGCTGGTTGTCAGGGTGTATGCGTGCACACATGTGCATGTGTGTGTGTATGTGAGCACACGTGTGCATGTGCTGTCAAGGTGCACAGGTGCTTGTGGAAGACAAAAGACATCCCCAGTGTCATTCCTTAAGCTCCATCAGCCTTCTCGTCCGAGGAATGTCTCTCACTGGGACATGAAACTCACCAGTACTCTGTCAGGCCAGTGAGCCACAGAGATCTTGTCTCCACCTCCTCAGGGAAGGGACTGGAAGCAGACACCACTGCACAACACCACTCAGGTCCTCAAGTCTGCATGTCAAACACTTTACCAGCTGAGCAATTTCCCCAGGCAGGGCTGGCAATGTTTTGCACCAAAATACACACGTGGCCTCACCTCAGGAACACATTGCCACCCACAGCTGTACAGGCACCAATATACACATCCTTGATGGATTATTAACTCATGGAAGCAGAACACCTGAGATGTTTCCCTTCTTGCAGCTGACAGCTCACACGGCCAAGGCTACTCGTCCTCCAACTTCACCCTTACTTAGTATTGTAAATGCACACCAGGAATTGCTCTCCACGAGCAGGGTGCTTAAGGGTTATATGGTTCTCCTTTATCTTGTCCTCAGGACCAACAGCAGCAAGCATTTGTGGGCACTTAACGTGTGCCAAGCCCCACTCGAGCGCTAATACGCTAAGTGCTTAATATGCAGCTGCTCCACTCTTGACAAAGATCTCTTGGATAAGTGCTATGAGGGTGTCCCTGGATGAAGAAACAAAAAGAGGAAATGGAGGAAGTGGTTGGAGCCCCCATGAGCCCAAGCCCTACCATCCAGCCACTGCCATCCAGGACAGGAACACTGCTCTAGAAAGAAGAAACAGCATTACACACCATCTACACACGGGTGCTGTGGAGTGCAGGGAACAGGCACCTGACCTTCAATCTAGTCCTGCAGCAAAGACAACTGCCATTGCATCTGTGAGCTCGTCAAGTGCTGTCTGTCACAGGCAAGATGTTGCCTAGTCTTTTTCCAAGTAAGTCGTTTCGTGCAGACTGCCATAACCTGTTTTTAACACGGTAAACATCCTTCGTTAGAACATTTCTAGATCCACATGACTGAACATGCATCCTCTGACAAGGCAGAATTTCTAGGGGCTGGAAAGATGGCTCAGTGGCTAAGACTGCTTACTTGCAGAGTCCCACGTCCAGTTCCCAGCACAGACGTAGTGGCTCAAAAACTGCTGTAGCCCTAGTTCCAGAAGAGTAGATGCATTCTTCTGACCTGTTCAGGCATCAGGCACTCACATGGTACTTATAAATATGTACACTTACATATATGTGAACAAACACTCATTCATATAAAATAAGACAAACCTCTGTTTTAAGTTTTTAAAATTCAGTATGTCAAACTATGCACAGAGTTTTAGGATACACCCCAAGAGAGTCGAATGAGATCCCAGGAAGCCCTGCCTTCACCCTGACCTTCACGCTCAGATCAGCAGTCAGTAAACTAGGAAGCAGTCTCAGCCTATATGATAGCTACACTTTGTTTATCCCTGTCAACAAAAAAGGGAGGTCAGCCTGTACTGTGACGATTCAAATCTGATCAGATCAGACGTGCCCTTAATGTGGGATGATTCAAGCTATGGATAGGAGCAAAACACAAAAACAAAAAAGTCAGAAAAGATGAAAATAATAACTAATCAAAGCATTAAAGAGAAGAAGTTGCCATCCTGGTCTGTGAAATTCATTGTTCAATGAGAGTGCGGCATTGCCAATGGTTAAGTGGACCTCAGCTTTCGGCAATCCTCCTGCCTCAGCATCATCACAACTTGGATTACAGACATGTACTACCATGCCTGGTTTTTAACTGGTGGTATTTGAGCTTTGTCCTGTTTTTAGAAAGATGAGTTTCTAAACACCTAGTTGAACAGTCACATTTGGGTGCTCTTTATATTCAAATGTGTGGCACCTTGAAAATCCTAGCAGGGAAGAGTTCAAATCTTCCTGCATTTCCTAAAGTAAAGCAGACACAGTGTCAGTCCTACAGTATGTGTGCATCAGGCACTGTGGCAACAAGAAACCAGCCTGCTGGACGCGTACTGGAGACATAGGTCTGACACCAGGGTAAGGTACCATGAGGCCAATAGAAAGGGCACAAGGAAGGAAACACAGAGGACTCAGGGACCGAGGGGGAAATGAGACCTAGCAGGTGTGTTCATTTTCAGTGTTTTGTTAATTCGAGGAGGGACATGGTAGCTCACGCCCATAATCTCAGCACTCAAGAGGCTGAGACAGGAGCATGGCCTTTGAGCTTGAGGCCAGCCTAGACTACAGTGGGTACCAGGCCAAGGCTGGGCTACAGAGCAAGATCTTGTCTCAAACAAAAACGTTTACACACATACTACAAACAAACACACACATACATATATACACATATATACACACACATACATACACACACATACATGCACACAGACACACACACACATACATATACATCCATACACACTATACACAAACACATATAGATACATACACAGAGACAGAGACATACACATAGACACTACATACAAACACACACAGAGATACACACACATACATATACTCATTCATATATACACAAACACCACACACACTACACACAAGCATACACACACATACATACATACACACAGACACACATACATATATACGCACACACAGACATGCATACATGCACACAGACACATACATACACATACTCATACACACATACCACACACACTACACACAAACACACAGAGGCACATATACAAACACAAACAGAGACACATAGTTTGCTGTGTGTCTATGTATGTACACAGGCACTAGGGAAACACAGTAAGCCAATAGACAATGGGACAAATAGATTATTAAATTCATACACAAATAAGGATAAAGTCATGCTGATCAGCACAAAGGAAAAGGAGAAGACAGCTCATCTTGGTGGATAGGAAGACTGAGACCAGGTACAGATGACAAGGAGAATTCCTGGCAGCTGATGTGACCACCAAGAGCCCAGTCAGTGAGCAGTGTGAGGGGTGCCTTCTAAGGGGCACCTTAGACTCCAAGGGCCCTGGCAAGCACTGGGTATGTCTGCAGATGGTGGCTGTTTCCATCAACCCAGGTCACAGGACAACACAGACCTGGGCAGCCAACCTAGTCTCAATGCTGAAGTAGTTTGATCAGAAATATGGTGGCTCTAAGGGCTGAGACCACAAGGACCGCGTCAGAACAGAACATGAGCAGAGATTTATAGTCAATGGTGATTTGGCAAAGCTCCTCATTAGGGAAAGTAAAAATGGCCGGTCACAGTAGCACACATGCCAGCACTTCAGGAAGCTGAGGCAGAAGGATCATCTTAGTTCAAGGCCAACCTCGTCTTGTCTACATCCAGGCCAGCAGGGACTACAGAGTGAGCCCCTGTCTATATGTTCAACAGGAATGAAATTCACCAGTCTTCCTGCAGCCTCTGATACAACCGGCCCACTGACCAATGTCTCAGCATTCTCAAAATCACCTGCTGCCAATCATTTCCAAAACAGTAAAAATGATCACATAAATTCTAGGACTCAAGAAGGGACATGGACAGGATAAAAAAAAATGAAACATGAACTTGCCAAAAACTCATATCTAAAAGACTTCGACCATTACCACATTGCAATCTAGTTGGTGTTGAAGGCTGCAACAGGCACCACACACATAGATTTGTGCCAGAGAAAAGGATGCTGCCACAGAACATCCCCAGGCACCACACACATAGATTTGTGCCAGAGAAAAGGATGCTGCCACAGAACATCCCCCTTCAACCTCGTTCTTTAGAAACTACACCTCCTACCACACTGGATGGGTTATGCCCAAAAATCATGTGGGGGTTTTTTTCTTTTCTTTTCTTTTCTTT
Organism: Mus minutoides; assembly: GCA_902729485.2. Taxonomy (NCBI): domain Eukaryota; kingdom Metazoa; phylum Chordata; class Mammalia; order Rodentia; family Muridae; genus Mus; species Mus minutoides. The sequence goes on from CACVCL010023414.1 coordinate 13,636, forward strand.
TCTTTTCTTTTCTTTTCTTTTCTTTTCGAGACAGGGTTTCTCTGTGTAGTCCTGGCTGTCCTGGAACTCACTCTGTAGACCAGGCTGGCCTTGAGCTCAGAAATCTGCCTGCCTCTGACTCCCAAGTGCTGGGATTAAAGGCATGTGCCACCACCGCCCAGCTGGGTTGTTTTGTTTTGTTTTGTTTTAGATCTGAGTTTCTTTGGAATGAATATACATTGTGGCTAAACGGTTTTTCTTCGTGCCCCTCCCAAATGTTCTTTGTTGTACTGCCTCGATGTCATAAAATCACATCTTGCTTCATACTTATAAATATTCCAACATGGATTTTACTTCATTTTATAGTGACTTTTAGCTCCAACCAGCCATAATACTAAATTTTACTGTGTATCAGAATACTCTGGGAACTTGGACAGAATTTACTCATTTCATCCAGATTCTACTCTGTGAACCGCCACTATGTGCACACTATTATGTGCACACCACTATGTGCACACCACTATGTGCACACCACTATGTGCACACCAAGTTCACACTAACTATGTGCACACTAACGATGTACACACTATGATGTGCACACCCACTTTTCACACATGAAATGTTGGCCCTCAGAAGGTCAGCTCTCTTCTTCATGTTGAGTATGAGTCAGTAACAAAGCGAGGGTGTTACAGAACAGCATGAGAGGCCCAGTCCGAAGACTCAGACCCAAGTCCACCATTACCCTCCAGGCTGCCACGTAAAAATATTCTCAGGTCGTTCTTCAAACACAAAGCTCTGGCAGCTTTATAAGCAGCCTTCGTTTTATTAAGACCACTGTATGAACTTTACTCAGCATGCACATGGTCGGTCAGCATTTCACAGTTTTGGCCCTGGACGAGCAACACTGCCTCCGGTGCACATTTCAGGCCGGAAGTGTCTGTAACTGATATATCAAGTGCAAAGAGGCTACGCCAGCCATCACACTATGCAGTTCTCATAAACACCGTGTGAGCAGGGACCTGAGGCTGTGCCTCGCTGCACTGTGAACCAAAGCTCGCTCACTTTTCGCCATCCTCGAAAATATGTACATCTTTCATCTTAGCAAATCTGTCAGGCAGAAATGGTATCTCGTTTTGGTTAATGTTTCTTTATGAGCAAGAATAAATAATGTCTTGTTGTTTTGTTTTGCTATAAATTGGCTAACTATAGCCTCTTCTTTGAGAAATTGCCTATTAATTAATGACTATTTCTATTGGAGAGTTTTTCTTTTAAAACTCTAAGATTCGTAAGATTTTTTTAACTAGAGTATAATTACATCATTCTCCCTCTTTCCTCCCTCCAAACGCTTCCATGTTCACCCTTACTCCTTTCTCAAATTCAAGACTTCTTTGTATTATCATTACAGACACACACACACACACACACACACACACCTCTATATATAGTAGCCTACTCAGTTCATTGAGTGTTTCTTGTATGTATATAATTTCAGGACTGTCCAACTGGACAACTGTCCAACCAATCAGGGCTTCATCCCTGGGGAAGCCTCTCTTCTAGCCTCCATGGGGCTCTGCTCTGTTTTTAACTTAACACTACAGCAGAGATTGACCTACAGATAATGCCAGAGGACAGCTCTCTTGAGTTTACTGACTGCTAACTGCATGGCCCTTGTGATGTAGAACAGAGGTTTCACCATAAGATGGGGAAGCAGCAAGCAGAGTAGCTAAGAGCTAAAGGTAAAAAGTTTCAGGGCCTGAGTTCAAGACCCAGCCCTTCCACTTACTGGGATGACCTAAGGGGATTTGACCTTCCCACTAAGGAAGTTCTCATACACGCCTGAGAACACTTTATGTGCTACGTAAATGCTGTCTCCAGATTTACGTAATCAAGTCCATTCTACACTAAGATAATAAGGTCTTACATTTGTAAATGACTCTGCATGTCTTGTTTGGGGAGCTTTGGGTTGTTTTTTATGGGTCTTACTTTGTAGCCCAGGCTGCCCGGAACTCACAGATCTGCCAGCCTCAACATCACCAGTGCTGGAATTAAAGGTGTGCACAACTGAGACCAACCTGCACAACCTGCATGCGTTTTCTTAAAATCTTGTGACGTGTGATTTTTTTTTTTCCGACAGGCTCTCATTCTGTAGCCCCGGCCAGCCTCAAACTCTTGGTGTTTCTCCTGCCTCAGTGTTCCGAGTGCCAGGGTTACAGGTGTGAATCGGTATGGCAGCCTCTTCACTCTTTTGAGCAGTGTTCCTTGCACATCATCCGGCTTACCATAGGTGACTACAGTGTCTGCCTCTGGAGAATGTACACCCTAACAAGACAAAGAACTGCTTTTCTCCTCTGTGTGTGTGTGTGTGTGTGTGTGTGTGTGTGTGTGTGTGTGTGTGAGTTTAATCTTTGTCAAATTTCAAGTACTAAAGGAACAGGGACTTAATTGAGGGACCTTTATTCTATCCCGTTGATAAATGTGTCTGTTTTTATTCCATTAACATGCTGGGTTTTACTTCTTACGGCTATGTCTAACTTGAAAACAAACGTTTTATGTTTACTAGTACATATGTTAGTATTTCTTGACTGATTTTCCTGTTTTTCTTGTCATTGTTCTGTATGTGAAGAGAAACCATAACCAAGACAACTCTTATGAAGCAAAGCATTTAATTGAGCTTGCTTATCGTTTCAGAGGTCCATTATCACTGTGGCAGGGTGCGTGGTGGCAAGAAGACAGCGCTGGAGAAGTAGCTGAGAGCGACATCCTGACCCATAGGCCTAGAGAGACCGACCAGGTTTAGCCTGGGCCTGTGAAACCTCAGAGCCCACCTCCCAGTGACATACTTCCTCCAACAAGGCCACGCCTCCTTTTTGCTTTTGTTTGTTTGTTTGTTCATTTGTTTTTCAGACAGGGTTCTCTGTCCTAGAACTCACTCTGTAGACCAGGCTGGCCTCACAGAGGCCACCTCCAAAGAACTGCTGCTACAGCATCTTCCGGCAGCCAGCAGCCCCCAAGCTCAGAGTACACATCTAGGATGTGGGTAACAGTTCCACAAAGTCTTTCCTCCCTGCTCAAGCAGATTCGGGACATCACTCATGCCCACACTGCCCCTAAAGTTCTAGTGCGCTAGGAACTAAAAAGAAAAAAAAAAAAAAAATGGAACCTGCTCTTGATTATCTAGCTGGAGATGGGCCTCCACCCTGCTTCCTGTATTTTGGGACATTTCTGTTTGTTAGGACTCCACCAGAGGGTGGAGAGAGACAGCATGGGGGAGCCCCAGCCGGTTCAGTTGTCAGTGTACTAACATATCTGATTTAAAGTTATAGCCAAAAGGAGGTTTACCTTATCTGAGGATTTCAAAGCACACCCCTAACTCAGGTCTCAGGTTACCTCAGATAACACTGGATGGGTGAGGGAAGCCTCCTCCACAGAGCGAAGGATATTATCTCCCCACGCCTTTGGCCTGCCTGCCTTCTCTAGTAACACAAAGGAAAAGCCGGGGATGGCCTGACCTGGGCCACCTCACTTCTCATTGCAGCATCTCAAAGGAGTGTGGAAGGTATCCCTGATACAGGCCTGACAT
>CACVCL010023415.1:0-17121 GCA_902729485.2 Mus minutoides
AGGAGGTGGGATAAAGGCATTTCTCATATTAGACCAGGGGTCAGAGATAGAAATGGGATACAGGCATTGCTTATATTAGACCCGTGTTGGGAGAAGGACATGGGATACAGGCATTGCTTATAGTAGACCCATGGTTGGAGAATGACATAAGATACAGGCAATGCTTATAGTATACCCGTGGTCAGAGAAGAACATGGGACACAGGCATTGCTTATATTACACCTGGGGTGGGAGAAGGACTTGGGATACAGGCAATTCTTTTTTTTTTTTTTTCTTGTCAAATGTTCCCAAGAAGTAGCATATGAAAAACCTCATGGGAAGTTTTATTTATGGTCATGTCCACAGCAAATGAGAAACTGCATTCTAAAAGCCTTGGTAATGACCAAAAGTAAGTAACATGACTAAAATGACCCTTAACAACTTCTAAGGTTTTTTTTTTTTGTTTGTTTTGTTTTTTTGAGACAGGGATTTCTCTGTATAGTCCTGGCTGTCCTGAACTCACTTTTTACACCAGGCTAGCCTAGAACTCAGAAATCCACCTGCCTTTGCCTCCCAAGTGCTGGCATTACAGATGTGCACCACGAATGCCCAGCAACTTCTAAGTTTTATTTGGAGACAGGGTTTCTGTTTAGTCCTGGCTGTCCTGAACTCACTCAAAAACTTATAAGTTTTATTTTGAGACAGGGTTTCTCTGTTTAGTCCTGGTTGTACTGTACTCACTTTCACATTGTAATCCAGGCTAGCCTAGAATTCAGAAATCTTATATTAGACGCGTGGTCAGACAGAGAAGGACATGGGACAGAGGCATTGCTTATATTAGACCCAGGGTCAGAGATGAAATGGGCTACGGGCATTGCTTATATTAGACCCGTTATGTGAGAAGGTCATGGGATACAGGCATTGCTTATATTAGACCTGTGGTGAGAAAATGACATGGGATACAGGCATTGCTTATATTATACCTGTGATGTGAGAAGGACATGGGATACAGGCATTGCTTATATTAGACCCTTGGTTGGAAAAAGAGGGACATGGGATACAGGCATTTCTCATATTAGAACCGTGGTCGGAGAAGGACATGGGATACAGGAATTGCTTATATTAGACCCTTGGTGTGAGAAGGACTTGGGATACAGGCATTGCTTATATTAGACCTGTGGTGGGAAACGGACATGGGATAAAGGCATTGCTTATATTAGACCTGTTGTCTGAGAACAACATGGGATACAGGCATGGCTTATATTAGGCCCACGTCAGAAAAGGACCTGGGATACAGGCATTGTTTTTATTAGACCTGTGGTGGGAGAAGTACATGGGATGCAGGCATTGTTTATACTAGACCCTTGGTGGGAGAAGGACATGGGATACAGGCATTGTTTAGAGTAGACCCTTGGTCGGAGAAGGACATGGGATAGATGCATTGATTATATTAGACCCTCAGTAGGTGAAGGACATGTGACAGAGGCATTTCCTATATAAGAGCACTGGTGAGAGAAGGACATGGGATACAGGCATTGCTTATATTAGACCCGTGATGGGAGAAGGACATGGGATACAGTCATTGTTTAAATTAGTTAGATGGTTGGACAGAGAAGGTCATGGGGTAAAAGCATTGCTTATATTAGACCCTTGTTGGGAGAAGGACATGGGATACAGGCTTTGCTAACATTAGTCCCATGGTCGGACTGAAAAGGAAAGGGGTAGAGGCATTGCATATATTATACCCTCGGTCAGAGAAGGACATGGGATAGAGGTATTGCTCATATTAGACCTGTGGTGGGAGAAAGACATGGGACAAAGGAATTGCTTATAGTAGACCGGTGGTCTGAGAAGGACATGGGAGAATGGTATTGCTTATATTAGATCCATGGTGGGAGAAGGACATGGGATACAAGCATTGCTTATATTAGACCTTTGGTGGGAGAACGACATGGGATACAGGCATTGCTTATATTAGACCCATAGTCAGAGGAGGACATAGGATAAAGGCATTGGTCAAGTTAGACCCAGTGTCGGAGAATGAAATGGGATACAGGCATTGCTTATATTAGACCCTTGGTGGGAGAAGGACTTGGTATACAGGCATTGCTTATATTAGCCCCGTGTTCGGACAGAGAAAGACTTGGGATAGAGGCATTGCTTATATTAGACCCATGGTCAGAGAAGGATATGGGCTACAGGCATTGCATATATTAGACCCCTGGTGGGAGAAGCACATGGGATACAGGCATTTCTTATAAGTAGACTTGTGGTCGAAGAAGAACATGGGATACAGGCTTTGCTTATATAAGACCTGTGGTGGGAGAATGACATGGCATACAGGCATTGCTTATATTAGAACTGTGATGTGAGAAAGTCATGGGATACAGGCATTGCTTATATTAGAACCTTGGTCGGAATGAGATGGATATGGGATATAGGCATTTCTTATATTAAACCCATGTTCGGAAAAGGACATGGGATACAGGCATTGCTTATATTAGACCTGTGATACGAGAAGCAAATGGGATACAGGCATTGCTAATATTAGACCTGTGGTGGGAGAATGACCTGGGATACAGGGATTGCTTATATTAGAATCGTGGTGGGAGAACAACATAGGTTACACGCATTGCTTATATTAGACCCGTGTTGGCAGAAGGATATGGGATACAGGCATTGCTTATATTAGACCCGTGGTCAGAGAAGGACATGGGATACAGGTATTGCTTATATTAGACCTGTGGTGGGCGAAGGATATGGGATACAGGCATTTCTTATAGTAGTCCCGTGTTTGGAGAGGGACATGGGACACAGGCATTGCTTATTTTAGACCCGTGGTAGGACGTAGAAGGACATGGAATAGGGGCATTGCTTATATTAGACCCGCAGTCAGAGAAGGACATGGGATAAAGGCATTGCTTATATTAGACCTGTGGTGGGAGAAGGACATGGGATACAGGCATTGCTTATAGTAGAACCGTGGTTGGAGAAGGACATGGGATACAGGCAATGCTTATATTAGACCTTTGGAGGGAGAAGGACATGGGATACAGTCAATCCTTATAGTATACCCGTGGTCTGAGAAGAAGATAGGACACAGGCATTGCTTATATTAGACCTGTGGTAGGAGAAGGACCTGGGATCCAGGCATTGCTTATAGTAGACCCGTGGTCAGAGAAGGACATGGGATAAAGGCATTTCTAATATTAGACCCGTGGTAGGAGAAGGACATGGGATACAGGCATTGCTTTTATTACACTCGTGGTGGGAGAAGGACTTGTGATGAAGTCATTGCTTATATTAGTCCCATTCTCAGATGAAGAAGGACATTGGGTAGATGCACTGCTTATATTAGACCCGTGGTCAGAGAAGTACATGGGATAAAGGCATTGCTTACAAAGGACTCATGTTCAGAGAAGCACATTGGATATGGATATTTCTTATATTAGACACTTGGTGGGAGCAGGACATGGGATACAGGCATTGCTTTTAGTAGATTCGTGGTCGGAGAAGGACATGAGATTCGGCCATTGCTTATATTAGACCAGTGGTCGGAGAAGCATATGGGATAGAGGAGTTGCTTATATTAGAAGCGTGGTGGGAGAAGGACATGGGATACAGGCATTGCTTATATTATACCCGTGGTGGGAGGAGGATATGGGATACAGGCATTGCTTATCGTAGAACAGTGGTCGGAGAAGGACATCGAATACAGGCAATGCTTATATTAGACCCTTGGTGGGAGAAAGACATGGGATACAGTCAATTCTTATATTACACCCTGGGTCGGAGAAGAACATGGGACACAGGCATTGCTTATATTAGGCCTGTGGTCGGAGAAGCACATGGGATAGAGTTATTGCTCATATTAGATCCATCGTGGGAGAAGGACATGGGATACAGGCATTGGTTATATTGGAACTGGGGTCGGAGAAGGACAAGAGATAAAGGCATTCCTTGTATTAGACCCGTGGTGGGTGAAGGACATGGGATACAGGCAATGCTTATATTAGACCCGTGGTGGGAGAAGGACATGGGATACAGGCTTTGCTTCTATTAGACCTGTGGTGGGAGAACTACATGGGATACAGGCATTGATTATATTAGTCCTGTGGTCAGACGAAGAAGGACATGGGATAGAGGCATTGCTTATATTAGAACTGTGGACAGAGAAGGACATGGGATAGAGGCATTGCTTATATTAGTCCCGAGGTGGGTGACTGACATGGGATACAGGCATTGCTTATATTAGACCCAGGGACTGGGAAGGANGGTCAGAGAAGGACATGGGATAATGGCATTGCTTATATCAGGCCCGAGGTGGGAAAAGGATATGGGATGCAGGCATTGCTTACAGTAGACCCGTGGTCGGAGAAGGACATGGGATACAGGCATTGCTTATATTAGACCCGTGGTGGGAGAAGGACATGGGATAAAGGCATTTCTTATAGTAGACCCGTGTTCGGAGAGGTCATGGGACACAGGAATTGCTTATATTAGAACCCTGGTGGGAGAAGGACATGGGATACAAGCATTGCTTATATTAGACCTGTTTCCGAAGGGGAAGGACATGGGATAGAGGCATTGCTTAATAAGACCCACGGTCAGAGAAGGACATGGGCTACAGCCATTGTTTATATTAAACCTTTGGTGGGAGAAGGACATGGGATACAGGCATTGCTTATATTAGACCCGTGGTAGGACGTAGAAGGACATGGAATAGGGGCATTGCTTATATTAGATCCGCAGTCAGAGAAGGACATGGGTTAAAGACATTGCTCATATTAGACCCAGGGTCGGAGAAACACATGGGATACAGGCATTGTTTATATTAGACTTGTGGTGGGAGAAGGACATGGGATACAGGCATTGCTTATATTAGACCCGTGGTGGGAGAAGGACATGGGATACAGGCAATGCTTATATTAGACCTTTGGTGGGAGAAGGACATGGGATACAGTCAATGCTTATAGTACACCCGTGGTCTGAGAAGAAGATGGGACACATGCATTGCTTATATTAGACCTGTGGTATGAGAAGGACCTGGGATCCAGGCATTGCTTATAGTAGACCCGTGGTCAGAGAAGGACATGGGATACAGTCAATGCTTATATTAGACCTTTGGTGGGAGAAGGACATGGTATACATGCAATGCTTATAGTACACCAGAGGTCGGAGAAGAACAGGGGACACGGGCATTGCTTATATTAGAGAAGGACTTGGGATACAAGCATTTCTTTTTTTTTTTTTTTTTTTTTTTTTTTTTTTTTTTTTTGTCTAATGTTCCCAAGAGGTAGCATATGAAAAACCACAATGGAACTTTTATTTATGGTCATGTCCACCTCAAATGAGAAACTGCATTCTAAAAGCCTTGGTAATGACCAAAAATAAGGAACATGACTAAAATGACCCTTAACAACTTCTAAGTTTTTTGTTTTTTCTTTTTTGTTTTGAGACAGGGATTTCTCTGTATAGTCCTGGCTGTCCTGAACTCACTTTTTACACCAGGCTAGCCTAGAACTCAGAAATCCACCTGCCTTTGCCTCCCAAGTGCTGGCATTACAGATGTGCACCACCACTGCCCAGCATCTTCTAAGTTTTATTTTGAGAAAGGGTTTCTCTTTAGTCCTGGCTGCCTTGAACTCACTCTTCAACTTCTAAGTTATATTTTGAGACAGGGTTTCTCTGTTTAGTCCTGGTTGTCCTGAACTCACTTTCACTTTGTAAACCAGGCTAGCCTAGAATTCAGAAATCTTATATTAGACCCGTTGTCAGACAGAGAAGGACATGGGACAGAGGCATTGGTTATATTAGACCCACGGTCAGAGAAGGAAATGGGCTACAGACATTGCTTATATTAGCCCCGTGGTGGGAGAAGGACATGGGATAAAGGCATTGCTTATAGTAGACCCGTGGTGGGAGAAGGATATGGGATACAGGCATTGCTTATATTAGACCCGTGGTGGGAGAAGGACATGGAATATAGTCATTGCTTATATTAGACATGTGGTCAGAGGTAAATGGACGTGGGATAGAGGCATTGCTTATATTACACACACGGACAGAGAAGGACATGGGATAATGGCATTGCTTATATTAGACCCGTGGTAGGAGAAGGACATGGGATACAGTCATTGCTTATAGTAGACCCGTGGTCAGAGAAGGACATGGGATACAGGCATTGCTTATATTAGACTCGTGGTGGGAGAAGGACATGGGATAAAGGCATTGCTGATATTAGACCCGTGGTGGGAGAAGTACATGGGATACATGCATTGATTATATTAGTCCTGTGGTCAGGCGGAGAAGGACATTGGATAGAGGTATTGCTTATATTAAACCTGGGGTCTGAAAAGGACATGGGATTCAGGCATTGCTTATATTAGACCGGTGGTGGGAAAATTACATGGGATACAGGCATTCTTTAAAGTAGACCCTTGGTGGGAGAAGGACATGAGATACAGGCATTGTTTATAGTTGACCCTAGGTCGGAGAAGGACATGGGATAGATGCATTGATTATATTAGACGTGCAGTAGGTGAAGGACATGTGATAGAGGCATTGCCTATATAAGAGCAGTGGTGAGAGGAGGACATGGGATACAGGCATTGCTTATAGTAGACCTGTGGTGGGAGAAGGACATGGGATACAGGAATTGCTTATAGTAGACTGGTGGTCAGAGAAGGACATGGGATTCAAGTATTGCTTATATTAGACCCCTGGTGGGAGAAGGACATGGGAAAATGGCATTGCTTATATTAGACCCGAGTTGGGAGAAGGATATGGGATACAGGCATTGCTTACAGTAGACCCGTGGTCGTAGAAGGACATGGGATACAGGCATTGCTTATAATAGACCCATGGTTGGAGAGGAACATGGGACACAGGCATTGCTTATATTAGACCCATGGTGGGAGAAGGACATGGGATACAGGCATTGCTTATATTAGACCTGTGTTGGGAGAAGGACTTGGGATACAGGCATTTCTTTTTTTTCTTTTTCTTTTTCTGTTTCTTTCCTTTTTTTTTTGTCAAATGTTCCCAAGAGGTAGCATATGAAAAACCTCATGGGAAGTTTTATTTATGGTCATGTCCACAGCAAATGAGAAACTGCATTCTAAAAGCCTTGGTAATGACCAAAAATAAGTAACATGACTAAAATGACCCTTAACAACTTCTAAGTGTTTTGTTTTTTGTTTTTTGTTTTGAGACAGGGATTTCTCTGTATAGTCCTGGCTGTCCTGGACTCACTTTTTACACCAGGCTAGCCTAGAACTCAGAAATCCACCTGCCTTTGCCTCCCAAGTGCTGGCATTACAGATGTGCACCACCACTGCCCAGCATCTTCTAAGTTTTATTTTGAGAAAGGGTTTCTCTTTAGTCCTGGCTGTCTTGAACTCACTCTTCAACTTCTAATTTATATTTTGAGACAGGGTTTCTCTGTTTAGTCCTGGTTGTCCTGAACTCACTTTCACATTGTAAACCAGGCTAGCCTAGAATTCAGAAATCTTATATTAGACCCGTTGTCAGACAGAGAAGGACATGGGACAGAGGCATTGCTTATATTAGACCCAGGGTCAGAGATGAAATGGGCTACAGGCATTGCTTCTATTAGACCCGTTGTGGGAGAAGGACATGGGATACAGGTACTGTTTATAGTAGACCAGTGGTTGAAGAAGGTTATGGGATACAGGCATTGGTTATATTAGACCTTGGTGGGAGAATGACATGGGATACAGGCATTGCTTATATTAAACCTGTGATGTGAGAAGGACATGGGATACAGGCATTGCTTATATTAGACCCTTGGTCGGAAAAAGAAGGACATGGGATACAGGCATTTCTTATATTAGAACCGTGGTAGGAGAAGGACATGGAATACAGGCATTGATTATATTATACCTGTGATGTGAGAAGGACATGGGAAACAGGCATTGCTTAGTGTAGACCTGTGGTCAGAGAAGGAAATGGGACAGAGGCATTGCTTATATCAGACCCGTGGTGGGAGAACGACATGGGATACAGGCATTGTTTAAATTAGACCCTTGGTGGGTGAAGGACATGGGATACAGGCATTGCTTATATTAGACCCGTGGTGGGAGAAGGACATGGGATACAGGCATTGTTTAAATTAGACCCTTGGTGGGAGAAGGACATGGGATACAGGCATTGCTTAAATTATTTCCATGGTTGGAAGGAGAAGGTCATGGGGTAGACGCACTGCTTATATTAGATCCTTGGTGGGAGAAGGACATGGGATACAGGCTTTGCTTACATTAGTCCCATGCTCAGACCTAAAATGACAGGGGAAGAGGCACTGAATATATTAGACCCTCGGTCAGAGAAGGACATGTGATATAGGTATTGCTCATATTAGACCTGTGGTGGGAGAAAGGCATGGGACACAGGAATTGCTTATAGCAGAAAGGTGGTTGGAGAAGGACATGGGATATAGGTATTGCTTATATTAGATCCGTTTTGGGAGAAGGACATGAGAAAATGGCATTGGTCACATAAGACCCCGTGTTGGAGAAAGAAATGGGATACAGGCATTGCTTATATTAGACCCGTGGTGGGAGAAGGACTTGGGATACAGGCATTGCTTATATTAGACCCGTGGTCGGACGGAGAAGCCTATGGGATATAGGCATAGCTTATATTAGACCCATGGTCAGAGAAGAACATGGGCTACAGGCATTGCATATATTAGATCCAAGGTCAGAGAAGGACATGGGCTACAGGCATTGCATATATTCGAAGCCTGTTGGGAGAAGGAGATGGGATACAGGCATTTCTTATAAGTAGACCTGTGGTCGAAGAAGGACATGAGATACAGGCATTGCTTACTTTAGACCTGTTGTGGGAGAATGACATGGGATACAGGCATTGCTTATATTATACCTGTGATGTGAGAAGGACATGGGATACAGGCATTGCTTATATTAGAACCTTGGTCAGAAGGAGATGGACATGGGATATAGGCATTTCTTATATTAGACCTGTGTTCGGAAATGGACATGGGATACAGGCATTGCTTATCTGAGACCCATTATATGAGAAGGAAATGGGATACAGGCATTGCTTATATTAGACCTGTGGTGGGAGAAGGACATGGGTTACAGACATTGCTTATATTAGACACGTGGTCGGAGAATGTCCTTGGATACAAGCATTGCTTATATTAGACCCCTGTTGGGAGAAGGACATGGTATAAAGGCATTGCTTATATTAGACCCATGGTGGGAGAAGAACTTGGAATACAGTCATTGCATTTAATAGACCCGTGGTTGGAGAAGGACTCGTTATAAAGTCATTGCTTATATTAGTCCCATGGTCTGACAGAGAAGGACATTGGGTAGAGGCATTGCTTATACTAGATCGGGGTCGGATAAGGACATGGGATACAGGCATTGCTTATGTTAGACCCGTGTTCAGAGAAAGACATGGGAAACAGGCATTGCTTATAAAAGACTCGTGTTTGGAGAAGGACATGGGTTACGGATATTTCTTATATTAGACACTTGGTGGTAGAAGGACATGGGATACATGCATTGCTTTTAATAGATCCCTGTTCGGAAAAAGACATGGGATACAGGCATTGCTTATACTAGACCCAAGGTCGGAGAAGGACCTGGGATAGAGTTATTGCTCATATTAGAACCATGGTGGGAGAAGGACATGGGATACAGGCATTGCTTATATTAGACCTGGGGTCGGAGAAGGACAAGGGATAAAGGCATTCTTTGTATTAGACCCGTGGTGGAAGAAGGACATGGGATACAGGCATTGCTTATATTAGAGCCAGGGACTGGGAAGGACAGTGGATACAGGCATTGCTTATATTAGCCCCTTGGTGAGAAAAGGACATCTGATAAAAGCATTGCTTATAGTAGACCCGTGGTGGTAAAAAGACATGGGATACAGGCATTGCTTATATTAGACCCGTGGTGGGAGAAGGACATGGGATATTGTCATTGCTTATATTAGACCTGTGGTGGGAGAAGTACATGGGATAGAAGCATTGCTTATATTAGTCCTGTGGCAGCTGAAGGAGGACATGGGATAAAGGCATTGCTTATATTAGACCCGTGGTGGGAGACGGACATGGGATAGAGGCATTGCTTATATTAGACCCGTGGTGGGCGATGGACATGGGATACAAGCATTGCTTATATTAGACCCAGGGACTGAGAAGGACATGGGATACAGGCATTGCTTATATTAAACCTGTGGTGGGAGAAGGACATGGGACAAAGGCATTGCTCATATTAGACCCGTGGTGTGAGAAGGACATGGATTACAGGCATGCCGTATATAGAGACACGGTCAGATAAGGCCCTGTGATAATGGCATTGCTTATATTGGACCCATGTTGGGAGAAGGACATGGGATACAGGCATTGCTTATATTAGACCCGTGGTGGGAGAAGGACATGGGATACAGGCATTGTTTATATTAGACCCGTAGAGGGAGAAGGACATGGGATACAGACATTGTTTATATTAGACCCTTGGTCAGAGAAGGACATAGGATGCAGGCATTGCTTAGTGTAGACCTGTGGTCGTAGAAGGGCATGGGATACAGGCATTGCTTATATTAGCCCCGTGGTGGGAAAAGGATATAGGATAAAAGCATTGCTTATAGTAGACCCGTGGTGGGAGAAGGACCTGGGATACAGGCATTGTTTATATTAGACCCATGGTGGGAGAAGGACATGGGATGCAGGCATTGTTTATAGTAGACACTCGGTGGGAGAAGGACATGGGATACAGGCATTGTTTATAGTAGACCCTTGGTCGGAGAAGGACATGGGATAGATTCATTGATTATATTAGACCTGCAGTAGGTGAAGAACATGTGATAGAGGCATTGCCTTTATAATAGCAGTGGTGAGCGAAGGACATGGGATACAGGCATTGCTTAGTGTAGACCTGTGGTCGGAGAAGGAAATGGGACAGAGGATTGCTTATATTAGACCCATGGTGGGAGAAGGACATGGGATACAGGCATTGCTTATATTAAACCCGTGGTGGGAGAAGGAGATGGGATACAGGCATTGTTTAAATTAGACCCTTGGTGGGAGAAGGACATGGGATACAGGCATTGTTTATAGTAGTCCCTTGTCGGAGAAGGACATGGGATAGATGCATTGATTATATCAGACCCGCAGTAGGTGAAGGACTTGGGATACAGGCATTGCCTATATAAGAGCAGTGGTGAGAGAAGGACATGGGATACAGGCATTGCTTATTGTAGACCCATGGTCGGAGAAGGACATGGGATACAGGCATTGCTTATATTAGAACCTCTGTGGGAGAAGGACATGGGATACAGGCATCACTTATATTAGACCCATGATGGGTTAAGGAAATGGGATACAGGCATTGTTTATATTAGACCCATTGAAGGGGAAGGACATGGGATACAGGCGTTCCTTACATTAGTCACCTGGTAGGACCGAGAAGGATATGGGACAGAGGCATTGTGTATATAAGACCCACAGTCGGAGAAGGACATGGGATAGAGGTATTGCTTATATTACACCCGTGGTGGGGGAAAGACATGGGACACAGGAATTGCTTATAGTAGACTGGTGGTCAGAGAAGGACATGGGATTCAAGTATTGTTTATATTAGACCCCTGGTGGGAGAAGGACATGGGATACAGGCATTGCTTATATTAGACATGTGGTCAGAGGTAAATGGACATGGGAGAGAAGCTTGCTTATATTAGACCCATGATCAGAGAAGGACATGCGATAATGGCATTTCTTATATTAGACCAGAGGTGGGATTAGGATATGGGATAGATGCATTGATTATATTAGACCGGGAGTAGGTGGAGGACATGTGATAGAGGTATTGCTTATACAAGAGCAGTGGTGAGAGAAGGACATGGGATACAGGCATTTCTTATAGTAGACCTGTGGTCGGAGAAGGACATGGGATACAGGCATTGCTTATATTAGCCCCTTGGTGGGAAAAGGACATGGGATAAAGGCATTGCTAATATTAGACCCGTGGTGGGAGAAGGACATGGGATACATGCATTGATTATATTAGTCCTGTGGTCGGACGGAGAAGGACATGGGATAGAGGTATTGCTTATATAAAACCTGCGGTAGGAAAAGGACATGGGATACAGACATTGTTATATTAGACAGGTGGTGGGAAAATTACATGGGAATCAGGCATTGTTTAAAGTAGACCCTTGGTGGGAGAAGGACATGGGATACAAGCATTGTTTATAGTAGACCCTTGGTTGGAGAAGGACATGGGTAGATGCATTGATTATATTAGACCTGCAGTAGGTGAAGGACATGTGATAGAGGCATTGCCTATATAACAGCAGTGGTGAGAGAAGGACATGGGATACAGGCATTGCTTATAGTAGACCTGTGGTGGAGAAGGACATGGGATACAGGCATTGCTTATATTAGAACATCGGTGGGAGAAGGACATGGGATACAGGCATTGCTTATATTAGAACCTCAGTGGGAGAAGGACGTGGGATACAGGTGTTGCTTATATTAGACCCGTCATGGGTGAAGGAAATGGGATACAGGCATTGCTTATATTAGTCCCATGGTGGGGGATGGTATAGGCTTTGCTTACATTAGTCACGTTCTCGGACTGAGAAGGACATGGGGCAGAGGCGTTGTTTATATTAGACCCGCTGTCGGAGAAGGACATGTAAGAGAGGTATTGCTCATATTAGACCCGTGGTGGGAGAAAGACAGGGGACACAGGAATTGCTTATAGTAGACTGCTGGTCAGAGAAGGACATGGCATTCAAGTATTGCTTATATTAGACCCCTGGTGGGAGAAGGACATGGGATAGAGGCATTGCTTATATTAGACTTGTGGTCAGAGGTAAATGGACATGGGATAGAGGCATTGCTTACATTAGACCCACGGTCAGAGAAGGACATGAAATAATGGCATTGCTTATATCAGGCCCGAGGTGGGAAAATGCTATGGGATACAGGCATTGCTTACAGTAGACCCGTGGTCGGAGAAGGACATGGGATACAGGCATTGCTTTTATTAGACCCGTGGTGGGAGAAGGACATGGGATAAAGGCATTTCTTATAGTAGGCCCGTGTTCGGAGAGGAACATGGGACACAGGCATTGCTTATATTAGAACCCTGGTGGGAGAAGGACATGGGATACAAGCATTGCTTATATTAGACCTGTGGTGGAGAAGGACATGGGATAAAGGCATTTCTTATAGTAGGGGAAGGACATGTGACAGAGGCATGGCCTATATAAGAGCAGTGGTGAGAGAAGGACATGGGATACAGGCATTGCTTATAGTCGACCTGTGGTCGGAGGAGGACATGGGATACAGGCATTGCTTATATTTGCCCCGTGGTGGGAAAAGGACATGGGATACAGGCATTGTTTATAGTAGACCCTTGGTCGGAGAAGGAAATGGGATAGATGCATTGATTATATTAGACCCGCAGTAGGTGAAGGACATGTGATAGTGGCATTGCCTATATAAGAGCAGTGGTGAGAGAAGGACATGGGAAAAAGGCATTACTTATAGTAGACCCGTAATGGGAATAGGACATGGGATACAGGCATTGCTTATATCAGACCCTTGGTCGCAGAAGGCCACGGGATACAGGCATTGCTTATATTAGACTCGTGTTTGGAGAAGGACATGGGATACATGCATTGCTTATATTAGACCCGTGGTTGGAGAAGGACATGGGATACAGGCATTGTTTAAATTAGACCCTTGGTGGGAGAAGGACATGGGATACAGGCATTGGTTAAATTAGTTCCATGGTTGGACTGAGAAGGTCATGGGGTAGAAGCACTGCTTATATTAGACCCTTTGTGGGAGAAGGACATGGGATACAGGCTTTGCTTAAATTAGTCCCATGCTCAGACCGAAAAGGACTGGGGTAGAGGCACTGAATATATTAGACCCTCGGTTAGAGAAGGATATGGGATATAGGTATTGCTCATATTAAACCTGTGGTGGGAGAAAGACATGGGACACAGGAATTGCTTATAGAAGACCGGTGGTCGGAGAAGGACATGGGATATAGGTATTGCTTATATTAGTTCCGTGGTGGGAGAAGGACATGAGAAAAAGGCATTGGTCATATTAGAGCCCCTGTTGGAGAAAGAAATGGGATACAGGCATTGCTTATATTAGACCCGTGGTGGGAGAAGGACTTGGGAAAGAGGCATTGCTTATATTAGACCTGAGGTCTGACGGAGAAGCACATTTGATATAGGCATTGCTTATATTAGAGCCATGTTCAGAGAAGGTCATGGGCTACAGGCATTGCATATATTAGACCCATGGTCAGAGAAGGACATGGGCTACAGGCATTGCATATATTCGATGCCTGTTGGGAGAAGGACATGGGATACAGGCATTTCTTATAAATAGACCTGTGGTCGAAGAAGGACATGGGATACAGGCATTGCTTATATTAGACCTGTTGTGGGAGAATGACATGGGATACAGGCATTGCTTATATTATACCTGTGATGTGAGAAGGTCATGGAATACCGGCATTGCTTATATTAGAACCTTGGTCTGAAGCAGATGGACATGGGATATAGGCTTTTCTTATATTAGACCTGTGTTCGGAAATGGACATGGGATACAGGCATTGCTTATCTGAGACCCGTTTTGAGAAGGAAATGGAATACAGTCATTGCTTATATTAGACCTGTGGTGGGAGAAGGTCAAGGGTTACAGGCATTGTTTATATTAGACACGTGGTCGGAGAATGACCTAGGATACAGGCATTGCTTATATAAGACCCCTGTTGGGAGAAGGACATGGGATAAAGGCATTGCTTATATTAGACCCATGGTGGGAGAAGAACATGGAATACAGTCATTGCATTTCATAGACCCGTGGTTGGAGAAGGACTTGTTATAAAGTCATTGCTTATATTAGTCCCATGGTCTGACAGAGAAGGAAAATGGGTAGAGGCATTGCTTATACTAGATCGGGGTCGGATAAGGACATGGGATACAGGCATTGCTTATATTAGACCCGTGTTCAGAGAAAGACATGGGAAACAGGCATAGCTTATAATAGACTCGTGTTTGGAGAAGGACATGGGATACGGATATTTCTTATATTAGACACGTGCTGGGATAAGGACATGGGATACAGGCATTGCTTTTAATAGATCCCTGTTCGGAAAAAGACATGGGATACAGGCATTGCTTATACTAGACCCACGGTCGGAGAAGTACCTGGGATAGAGTTATTGCTCATATTAGAACCATGGTGGGAGAAGGACATGGGATACAGGCATTGCTTATATTAGACCTGGGGTCGGTGAAGGACAAGGGATAAAGGCATTCCTTGTAGTAGACCGGTGGGGGGAGAAGGACATTGGAAACAGGCAATGCTTATATTAGACCCGTGGTGGGAGAAGGACATGGGATACAGGCTTTGCTTCTATTAGACCTGTGGTGGGAGACGTACATGGGATACAGTCATTGATTATATTAGTCCTGTGGTCAGACAAAGAAGGACATGGGATAGAGGCATTGCTTATATTAGAACTGTGGACAGAGAAGGACATGGGATAGAGGCATTGCTTATATTAGACCCGAGGTGGGAGACGGACATGGGATACAGGCCTTGCTCATATTAGACCCAGGGACTGGGAAGGACATGGGATACAGGCATTGCTTATAGTAGACTGGTGGTGAGAGAAGGACATGAAATTCAAGTATTGCTTATATTAGACATGTGGTCAGAGGTAAATGGATATGGTATAGAGGCATTGCTTATATTAGACCCACAGTCAGAGAAGGACATGGGATAATGGCATTGCTTATATCAGGCCCGAGGTGGGAAAAGGATATGTGATACAGGCATTGCTTACAGTAGACCCGTGTTCGGAGAAGGACATGGGATACAGGCATTGCTTATATTAAACCTCTGGTCGAACGGGGAAGGACATGGGATAGAGGCACTGCTTAATTAGACCCACGGTCAGAGAAGGACATGGGCTACAGCCATTGCTTATATTAAACCTTTGGTGGGAGAAGGACATGGGATACAGGCATTGCTTATATTAGACTCGTGTTAGGACGTAGAAGGACATGGAATAGGGGCATTGCTTATATTAGACCCGCAGTCAGCGAAGGACGTGGGATAAAGGCATTGCTCATATTAGTCCCAGGGTCGGAGGAACACATGGGATACAGGCATTGCTTATATTAGACCCGTGGTGGGAGAAGGACATGGGATACAGGCATTGCTTATATTAGACCCGTGGTGGGAGAAGGACATGGGATACAGGCATTGCTTATAATAGACCCGTGGTTGGAGAAGGACATGGGATACAGGCAATGCTTATATTAGACCTTTGGTTGGAGAATGACATGGGATACAGTCAATGCTTATAGTACACCCGTGGTCTGAGAAGAAGATGGGACACAGGCATTGCTTATATTAGACCTGTGGTAGGAGAAGGACCTGGGATCCAGGCATTGCTTATAGTAGACCCGTGGTCAGAGAAGGACATGGGATACAGGCAAAGCTTATATTAGAGCTTTGGTGGGAGAAGGGCATGGTATACATGCAATGCTTATAGTACACCAGAGGTCAGAGAAGAACAGGGGACATGGGCATTGCTTATATTAGACCGTGGTGGGAGAAGAACTTGGGATAAAAGAATTTCTTTCTTTTTTTTTTTTTTTTGTCTAATGTTCCCAAGAGGTAGCATATGAAAAACCTCATTGGAACTTTTATTTATGGTCATGTCCACAGCAAATGAGAAACTGCTTTGTAAAAGCCTTGGTAATGACCAAAAATAAGGAACATGACTAAAATGACCCTTAACAACTTCTAAGTTTTTTTTTTGTTTGTTTGTTTTTTTAGGTTTTTAGAGACAGGGATTTCTCTGTATAGTCCTGGCTGTCCTGAACTCACTTTTTACACTAGGCTAGCCTAGAACTCAGAAATCCACCTGCCTTTGCCTCCCAAGTGCTGGCATTTCAGATGTGCGCCACCACTGCCCAGCAACTTCTAAGTTTTATTTTGAACCAGGGTTTCTTTTTAGTCCTGGCTGTGCTGAACTCACTCAGCAACTTCTAATTTATATTTTGAGACAGGGTTTCTCTGTTTAGTCCTGGTTGTCC